>JBBMJZ010000126.1:3851885-3869018 GCA_037833815.1 Zingiber zerumbet
TTGGGACAAATCTTCCTCGAAAGACTCCAACGAAGAATATGAGCAAGCGAGCTTCCTTGCTTTACCAATACAAGTTCACGTTGCTAAATCGAGTCCAAGTCCAAAACCAGAACTGAATCCAAAGCTGAGTTTGAGCAAAGCCACATATCTGCATTTGTTTCAGACGATCCAAATAATAAGGTATAATCTCCTATAGAAGAATGGTTATATAATTTAATTAATTATTTGATGTGAAAGTTAGTCAAGTCTAAAGTCCGGGTCAAGTCACTCCAAAAGGAGGTAACAACCCTTAAGGAAGTGACTAACCTAAGTTTCTTTATTGACCAAGTTCAAGATGGAACCTTAACTCAAGTCAAATAACTTGAGGAAGATAATTTCACTTTGAAAAGTCTAGTCAAGGAACTCAAGGATACATTGAAACGGATCACTTTAGGTTCCAAGAACCTTGATCTAATTCTTGAAAAATAAAGGGTCATATACAATTGATCTAAACTCGGATACAAAGCTAAACATTAATTCAGATCTTACTTGTCTTAAGTGAATCGAACAAATAGAAACCTAGTCCAAGCATGAGTCTCTAAGTCTAACTTGACTAATCAAGTTGGACTTAATCAATTTTGGATCCCTAAAGATCAAATCTATTACCTTGATAGATCTTATCGAAGCTATGGTCCAAGGGGGGCAAATAGAAAGACCATATTTATTGTTAGATAGATTTACCCGTTTGCTTGATTTATTACTTTCCTTATTTTTGCTTAAATTAGGATGATTAGATAAGGACTTAGGCTTGATTGATACTTAACTAGTTAGACCAAGGATTTTCAAAAATAAAGTTAAACATTCAATTTCCTTAAAAGGTTTGTCTAAAAGTGGTTGTTGCTCCGATATCCAAGAAGACCCTTGTACCTCACCATAGTTTAGAAACCGATTATCGAAATGGATATTTAACCTACTAATTGGTAAACCTAAGTCTAACACAAATGTAAATCAATCATCAGATTTCAAATTAAATTAAAAATAAAAATATCTCACAAAAACCTATAAGATTGCCTAATTGAAAATCTAGAAATGGGTGAGATGTTAGGATTAATCAATCTAGACCTACTTAACCTATTTTTCACAAACTAATCAAACAACTTACTTAACCTAACTTTCATAAACTAATCAATCAACTTACTAGATCTAACTCCAATTGAATCAAATTCAAGTTAATTGAATCAAATTCAAATAAATTGGTCAAATACAAACCAAATCAAATTCAAATCAACTTTAGTATTATTCAAACTTATTTTAAAAAAAAAACTTAACATTTTTCAAAATTCAAACATAATTATTTAAAAAAAATCAAATTTGACATTTTCAAAATTTAAACATAATTATTTTTTTAAAATTTAAACTTAACATTTTTCAAAATTCAAACTTAAAGTCAACTTAAAAGTTAAGATTAACTTTATCTATCTCACACAAACTAATAAGCTTAGCATGTTTGATAACATAGAATGAGTGAGATGGAAAATCAGGAAGTTCAATCTACCCAAAATTATTGGTACATAAAGCACGAAGACAATTATAATTTACTTGAGTTTAGTACACTTAGAAGATAATTAGAAATGTGCAAGGTGGCATAAGTTGGTCTATAACTTCCTTATCTTTAAGCCTTTAATTTCCTACTTAATTTTTTTTTTCAAAAAGTTTTATTTTTAAAATTAATATGTTTTAAACTTTAAACCCTATCTTTCTAAAATCAATGTTTTTAAAATTGAGCTATGGACTTAGACTAGGTTTCCTCTAGAAAGAATTATCATATAGATTCAACGTAAATGTTAGATATTTTATTAAGTCTAATAAATGAAGTATATTTAAATATTATTTTCAAAATTAATCATTTTTTTAATACATGCTTGGACTCTAGGGTTTAACTCATGCATTACATAATTTATCAAACTTTTTAAAAATAAAATAATGATTTAAGTACTTTTGTATTCAAAATGTTTGTTCAAATCAAGTAATTAAAAGTTTTATTTAAAAAAATTAAGACATTAATTGAGCAGGAGTTTGTTATATTTTCTTCAAATTATTTTTGATATATGTTAAAGAGGGAGAAAGAGAATTAAAAGTTAAGTTTCAAATTAAGCTTTTCAAGTATTTTTTCAAAATTTCAAATGAAGTTTTTTTTTTCAAAATTTCAAAAGGTAAGTTTTGCAAAAACTAAGTATTTTCAAAGATAAAGTTTTTAAAGAAGTTTTTTAAAGTTAAGAGTTATTTTTCATGGAGAGCTTAAGTTTAAAATATTTAGGAAAATCTTGAAAAGTGTACTTAGAAATTATAAACTTTGAAAAAGAAATTGAAAAATCTTACTTGTTTATTTTTTTAGTTATTCTTAATTTGTTATGCATTACTTAACATTAGATTGTGTTGCCATAATCTAAAAGGGGCAGATTGTTAGTGCAGGAAGCACCAGATGATCGAACCTAAGTTTTGATAATGGTAAATTGTTCAAAGTTAAAGTTTGTTAGTGTTCTAACTGTTGGATTGAGAGGCACGTGAGAGGGGGGAGGAGGTGAATCACATGGTTTTAATTTTTTTTAAAATCAAAGTATGCAGCAGAAAAATATGGAAATGAAAAGACAAGTAAAAGAACAAGTTTGGTTTTACTTGATTTAGAGCATTCGGCGACTCCTACTCCAAGACCCAGGTCCCGCGAACCTATCGATGGATAATCCACTAATAACCTCTTCTAGAACCACTAAAAGAGGGGATCGAGTAAAAAAAAGAATTGGAAGAGTGTAACAAGCTACACTTTCTGTTTGCAGAAATTAAGTACAAAATTTTAAGCTTTGTTACCAAACACTTTTATAGATAGTTTGCTTGAGCTCAGTGTTTGGACAGCTTCTTGATGGCAGTCGAGCATAGTAGAGTCATAGTAGGGTAGCAGTAGGAAGTTGGAGCAGTCGAAAAACCAATCAGACATGTAGAAACTCATATAGAAGTTGTTGAAGAATGTTTGGTCGAAACACCCTTACAAAGAGTGTGGAAGGAGCCTTCAAGGCACCTTCCATAGGCAGAAATCTATCCCAAATTCATTGCTCCTTATCGCCTATGAGTTCTAAATTTTATCCATTGGACTGCACCTTCCATAGTACTGAAGGTGCCTTTCATGAACAGTACCGAAGATGTCTTCCAAAGCTTGAAGGTGCCTCGGGTACTGTTCACCCGAGACCTTTTTGCTCCTTTTGCCCTACAAGTTAGGTTAGTCCAATATGACAATATCTAACCTGTAAAATAAAGTTAACACAATAATAATATGATTTAATTTATGACTTAGACCCTGTCCTCTAGACCAGGATCTAATCAAGGTCTCAATTTAGATTTCTAAAATGGACCTAAATTGTACCAATGTCTACTGTCCCTTCAATCGGGATACGTCCTCACTTAGTCACTCTCTTCTAGTGACTTACCTTTATAACTTACCATGTGTCAAGTTACCTCCTTGACGTCAATCAGACCCACCAGGTCTTCCTGCCATAATCACATATCCTGATTTCCTCCCAACTAGAATTGAACATATTGATCTTTAATTTATCGGAATTGCACATTCGGACTTCCTTCCTACCTGAATTGCACATTCGGACTTCCTTCCTACCTGAATCTCACATTTGGACTTTGCCACTCGGGAATTGCACATCCCAATTAGACTTCCTACCTATGTCAGGTCCTCTTAATCCATCAAGTTAGTCAACCCTGCACACTTGGTAACAAGGTTAGATCATGATAACACCTAACTTAACTCACTTATCATTCATCAAAACTTGAGTTAGACCATTAGTGTAAATTGCACCAATAATTTTTTCCTTTTTGATGCAATAACAACCTAGGTTAAAATTAAGAAAAGATATGCAAAAAAAAAAAGTAATGACAATTGATTCAAGAGAAAAAAACTTAAGTAAGATCAATTGCTATTTTATTCTCTTGATCATTTTAGGGTTAATGTTTTCAAGATCAGTTGTTGTTTTCTTATATTTAACCCTTATCCTCCCCTTTGGCATTCATAAAAATTATACAGATAAATGTAGCAAATTATGAAACTTTTATTAAGTAAAAAACCTTCAAAGTAATTATAAAAATCTACAGATTTATTAGAGGGAGGAGTTAACTAAAATTTTGCAAGAAAATTTCAAAAGGATTTTAACACTTTTAAAGTGTTTTCAAGGAGATCTAGTTAAGAAAAATAAGTTTAAAGACATATTCAAAATAGCAGTCAAGCAAAAATAAGTTTGAAAACAAATTTTTTAAATACCTTTTTCAAAACAATTTGCAAAAGTAGTTCGGAAAGTGTCATTTTGTAAGAAAAAACTTTTTTATAGAGTTTGTCAATTTAACATAATTCTTTTTAAAGTAATTTGGAGACAAAATAATTTTTTAAAAATGATTTTCAAAAGTACTTTTAAAACAGTTTTCAATAGGTCTGGGTTAAAGGCGAGGGCTGGGCCAGAAGAGGTCCAAAGAGTTCCTTAGCCGTGAATGATGACATCTCCTCTCCCTCGGTCAAAATGATAGGTTGGAAATCCTCCTTGGCCTCGCCTGGAGCATCTGGTTGTGATCCCACTCTCCAAGCTAGTCCCCCCTTAGTGATGACTTCTATATACACTAATGCAAGCTGATGCTGACCAATCTTGTTATACGTGCTAAGGGAAGTGGGCGTACCATGGGTCATATCTACCCCTATGGTCTAAAATATGTGTGTCAAAATGTGACAATAGGGCATATGAATCTGTCGCCTAGTGACGAGACTGGATGCATGAATGACATTTTGAAACATGTGTAATGCAATATCAATATTTAGGCATTGACATAGTGCATACAGGAAAAAGGAGTGGGAAGGAGGCATCATCGCAACATCACAAGATATAATAGGTAAAATGCAGATGGTCAGGACTTGATATAGGATATAGTCTTAAACTCTAAGAGAGAGTGACCTAATGTCAATCACAGTAGATAGTCTCTCCTCCCCAAAATAATACATGTGGATAGCATCCAATGTAATATGGGAGTAAGGTTCACCAAATGGCAAATCTCTACTAGGGTAACACAAAAATGGGCATGCAGACTTCCTAAAACCTAAATTATCATAAAATAGAGAGGGTGAGAACCTAAAGTCCTTACCTTCCACTATGGTGGAATATGTCAGGTCATCAATCTTAACTAAGTTGTTATAAAATTAGGCACACAAGTATAAGTTTACTGACTGACTATAATAAACTAATCTATCTAATTGATAATAGTCAATGACCTCTATGATAGGGGCACAATATCGTGTGAAAAATGATCTCAAAAACCTAGATTTAAGTGTAATATATGAATACTATAGAAAATCTAACCTAAGTTGCTCAGTGGGAAATCTAGTATCGACAAAGGAGATACTGCTCGAACTAGGTTGGGACAGAATGACATTTTGTCATTTTCTAAAGTAGCATATACATGCAAATATTCACAAAAGAAACATACAAATAGCAAAAACTAACTAGATAGATTGAGTTAGAGTGCACCGAGGAGGCATTGTTAAGGTTTGGAAGCAGAAAATTGGAGAAGAGGGTATGAAATGTCACTGGAAGGCACCTTGAAGGAGAAAAAAAATGTGAACATAGCTAGCCTCTGTTCACTGTAAAAAAGTTAGGTTTAAGGAGCCTTCATCCTAATGGAAGGCGCCTTCCATTAGCTATAGAGGGCGCCTTCAATCGATTGAAGGCTCCTTCAGTCAGTTGGGATGGGATTTTTCCTACCCTTTCGAGGGCGCCTCCAGTTGTATTGGAGGCGCATTCGGTGGTAGTATAGTTGTTTTTTTTATGTTAGTTAAGGTTAAAGTTAATTTGTTAAGTTTTTAGTTTGAGTTTACATTTTGATTTAATTAATTTGAACTTAATTTAAATTTAATTTTGATTTTATTTTTAATTTAATTTAAGTTTGAATTTAATTTTAATTAATTAGAATTTTATTTGAATTTAGTTTAATTAATTTGAATTTTAATTTGAGTCTTATTAATCTCACCCGATCTATATTTTTAATTAGAAAATCCTATAATTTTGTAAGATGAGTTAGGTTGAATTTTAGGATTTGGTTTAACTTGTGTTAGATTCGAGTTTAGCTTTGGGTTCAACAAACATGCATTCTTTAGATAAACTTTTAAGCTGTGGTGAATCATCTGGACATCATTAGAGTAACCACACCTTCAAAATTTTTTAAATAGTCCTATCCACTGAACTATTTTGGTCTAACCAGTTAGGATTAGTAAGAGGTAGCTTCAATTAGTTCCACTAAGCCAAATGCACCAGGTCGAAGCTATATCTTCCTAGACATGCATAGGCAGAGCTTTCCTAACATACTATCATCCAAAACTTCTCTAATACCATTTATCAAGTTAAACTTTTATCCCTATTTATGTTAGTCCAAATTAGCTAGTCGGGTAACTTATTATTTTTGGGGGTGCCAACTAATTTGGAGTCTCCCCATGAATTACCAAACCTTTAGGTTTTAGATTTATGTCGATTTTTTTTTAATTGTAAAAGACTTTGTTATAGTTTGAGTTTAGATTGATTTTGTTTTTGTTTATTTTAGGTTTATTTTCTTTTATTTTTGAGGGTTTAATTTTTGAGGTTGAGAGTGATTTATTTTAATTTATGTAGTGAATTTTATTTTTTGGTACATAGTATTGATTGAGTCCTACTTGCGTGGTAGACACACTTTTAGAACCCAAGCTTTAGTTAATTTTATATTTTGAGTTAGGGTTAAAAATGATTTAAATGTAGAGTTGGACTTATATCCAAGTCCGATTTTATTGTACACAACTCTTTGGGATCCAAGTATCATATTTAGATACTTGGATTTTGAGATAAACTTTTCCAACTAGTCCTTTAACTCTTTAACTTGATTTTTCAAGATAGAATTTTCTTCCTCATGATTTGCAGCTTGAGTTAAATTTCTATCTTGAACTTTGTTAGTTAAGGAGATCAAGCTCGATTGTTCCTTAAGGATGTTATTTTCCCTAAGGAGGAGTTTAGCGTATTCCTCAATTTTTATTAATTTTTTGTTTAACTAGGAAATAATTTTAAAAAATTTAGCAGTATAACTAAAAGTTACCCCAGTTGGTTCATCCAAATTGGATGCGAATGTGTTGCTTGATTCGTATTCAGACTCTTCTTCTAGATTTGAATCACCTCCGATTGCCATTAGCGATAGGTAGCTAGTTAGTTTCGGTTCATCAGCTTCCGATCTATCCGAAGAAGACTCGGTCCAAGTTGCCTTCAGTGCTTTCTTTTGCTTCTTGATCTTGTCTTCGTTCGGACATTCATGTTTGAAGTGCCCCTTCTTTGTTGCAGCCGTAGCATGTGACGTTTGACTTTGAGTTGTTGAATGTAGACTTGGACATCTTCTTCATGTCGTGTTTGGTGAAGGTTTTCTTGCATCTAGTGAGCATCTTCCTTATAATATTCACTAGTTGCTCTTCTTCATCTGATTCTGATTCGGGTTCAGTTTTTGCTTCAGATTTATCTCCCTTCAAAGTGCCTGCAAGAAATGCAATTCCTTTCTTGACCTTTGGGTCGTTAGTTTGTTCGTGTAACTCCAATTCATAAAATAGTTCATCTAGCTTAATTTTTAGAGGTTTCTCAAAACCTTATAGGCATCTACAATCAATGCCCATAATGAGTTTCATGGGAACGAGTTCAGAGTGTACCTGATAACATCGTAATTCTCAAGTTGATGTCTAATCATGTGTAGGCCATTGATGATATCCTTGATTCTCGTGTGTAGTTGGCTTGTGGTGTTAGTAATTAGCCCTAAGCGCCAATCATGAGATGATTAGGCCTTTTGGGTTACTCATTGAGTTAGACTCAAATGAACTCACTCATTGGATTGAGTTCAATCCGAATCAGACACATTAGATTAATGGGTTAGACTCAATGAGTTAGACTTATTGGGTTATTGAATTAATGGTTAATCCAATATAATAATCCAACCCATTAAGAGGAATACAGAGAGATAAAAACCCTTGGTATTCTTGAATGAATATAAATAGGATTTCTGATTGAATTTTTTCATTAGATGAAAAAGAGTGTCTCTTCATCTCCCTCTTCTTCCTCCTTCCTTCCATGGCCGAAGTTTCCCTATCTTGGCCGAACCATTCTTCTTGCTAGCACAAGAAGATGGTTCTTCTCCGAAGGATTCGTTCATGCAACGAACAAAGGATATGTTCACGTGGATACCATAGAGGCGTGGACGCTTGAACGCGTTGAGATCTGGATCCAAAGAAAAGGTTGCTATCGGGATTGCGAAAGGCATGCAATAAAGGTATAATCCTATCATGTAACTTAGCATTGATTAGTTTTCAGAAAAAAGTTTCTTCCCTTCGCATGGATCCGCTGGATAAGAGGATCTAGTAATTTTTCCGCTGCGTTTCCGCGCCTTATGGCGCGCTAGATCCCAACATGTGGTTTCTCCATCCTATATTTTAATATTAAGTAAATAATTCAATAATATAACACACTTCGTTACCCTTGAGTCAGTAGTTCTTGCGTATAGTTTGATAAACTTGTCCCATAGCTCCTTTGAATTCTCGTGCGGGCCAACTCGGTTGAGTTATTCTTTTGTGAGTCCACATTGGATCATTTTTAACACTTTCGATATGGACTTTCTTTTTATCTTCTGGACTCCATCTTTTAGGATCGAGTGACACTTTTGTTGCTTCGTCTATAGGTGTCCGGTACCCTCGTCGAATAGTGAACCATTGCTAGATGTTTGTCTTCAAGTAAACTTCCATCCTCTTCTTCCAATACAAAAAATAGTTTCCGTTGAAGAGAGAAGGACGAGTGGTGCTGAATCCATCAAGTTGGGCCATTGTTCACTAAAAATTGAAAATTAGAAGCAGGTGTCAAGACTTGGTCTTGGATTAGTAGTGCTTAAGAGAAAAATAGGTTAATGACTCGAGTGGTGTTACACCAATTTTGAGTAAAAACCGAATGAGAAATAATTATCCGAAGAGGTAAATTTTACCAATCCAAATAAGGCACGAAAAAAAAACTTCCCCCAGCTTGATTGGTGGTTGCACTAATTCAGAGCAGAACCTGCTTAGATACCACTTGTTGGATCGAGACGCATGTGAGAAGGAGGGTGAATCACATGATTTTCAAAAAACTTTTTCTTTTTCTAATTTAGAAACAAAGTACATGCAGCAGAAATAAGAACAGAAAAGAAAAAAGACAAGAACGTAAATAGTTTTACTTGGTTTAGAGCCTTCGGTGACTCCTACTTCAAGACCTAGGTCCCGCGGACCTATTGATGGGTAATCCACTAAAAAACTTCTTCCAGAACCATCAGAAGAGGGGATCAAATACAAAATAATCGGAAGAGTGTAACAAGCTACACTTTCTGTTTGCAGAAATTAAGTACAGAACTTTAATTTTTGTTACCAAACACTTTTGTAGACAGTCAACTCGAGCTCGGTGTTTGGACAACTTCTCGGTGGCAATTGGGCATAGCAGAGTTGTAGTAAGGTAGCAGCAGGAAGCTGAAGTAGTAAAAAAGTCAATCGGACGCGTAAAAGCTCGTATAGAAGTTGTTGATTAAAGCTTGGTCGAGACACTCTTATAAAAAGTGTGGAAGGTGCATTCCATAGCCTTGAAGGTACCTTCCATTGGCAAAATCCTATCCCAAAGTCACTACTCCTTATCTGCGATGAGATCTGAATTTTATCCTTTGGAAGGAGCCTTCCATAGCACCGAAGGTGCCTTCCATGAACAATACTGAAGGCGCCTTGGGAACTATTCATCCAAGGTTTTTTTGCTTCTTTTGCTCTGCAAGCTAGGTTAGTCCAACATGACAATATTTAACCTGCAAAACAAGATTAGTACAACAAAAATATAATTAATATATGACTTAGATCACCCTGTCCTCTAGACTAGGATCTAATCAGGGTCTCAATTTAGATTTACGAAATTGTCCTAAATTGAACTGATGCCTACTGTCCCCTCAACGGGACACACCCTCACTTAGTCACTCTCCTCCAATGACTTACCTTCACTTACAGTGTGTCAAGTTACCATCTTGATGTCAATCTAACCCATCAAGTCTTCTTACCGGAATCACATATCCAGACTTCGCCACTCGGGAATCCCACATCCCAATCTCTTGCAAGAATAGCACATATGAACTTCCCCACTCGGGAATCATACATCCCGACTGGACTTCCTGCCTGGTGTCAGGTCCTCTTGATTCATCAAGTTAGTCAATCCTGCACATTCGATAACAAAGTTAGATCATGATAACACTTAACTCACTTGTTATTCATCAATACCTGAGTTAGACCGTTAGTGCAAATTGCACCAACAAACTCGCTTCCTGTGTCATCCTTCTCGTTAACTGCATCTTCGACTCGATTTCTTACGTTCTTAAGTTCCTATACACGTAGATACAAGGATTAAATATAACACAATCTAACTTAATTCAACTTATCGTATAAAAACATACCCGGGGTACTTGCATAGCGTTCTTAGGTCAACTGTCTATTAAAGAAAATTTATCCGTTAATTCAACCTGAAACTAAGATTCGATCCTTAGATGTTTGAGAGATGAAAAGACGCCCTACCACTGCACCATTACACTCAAAATTTTCTTAACTATACTTTAGAAGAACCTCTTATTTATGATGAATCAGGCAACACCGAACTTGAGGTGATTGATCTGGTCCTACGAAAGTTTTCCACTAGTCTATAGAGTAAATTAAGAAGCGTTTAAAGTGGATCGCTTAGAAGTCCAATATCTCCTGATTGTGTACCATATTTAAAGAAAATTTTCATAAATATATCATAGTTAAAAATCAAACCATGAAGATATGAGTGATAATTTAACGCTTTTCTGCGTCACAACAGCGTGGGCCAAAAGAACCACTTATTTATAACATGATCACAAGTGGCGTTCATGGGCTAGGAGTTAACGCCTGATTGGCTTAATCGATACAATTAATGTAATTTGAGTTGTCAATTTAGTGTCTTTAGCGGCGATCATCGATAGTAATTGAGTATGATATGAACTCAGATATGAACTCACATGTGGATGAAGACGGTATGAAAACTCAAAAACTTAATACAAATTTTAATGACTTGTACGGGCAAAAATGAAAAGAATCTTTAATTATTATTATTTTTATTAAAAAATGTGTTGATTTAGGATTTAGGATTTTAAGATTTAGTATTTAGGAAAGTTTAGAGTTTGAGATTTTAAAATTTAGATTTTAGGATGATACGATGAATGATGTAGGGCTCTTAAAGTCGAATCAAAATTTAGAGGGTCGGTTGACATGGCGGTCAAAGTTAAGGAGGGTCAATACCCCGAGCCAGTATGGCCGATCATCTCGATTGAGCGGTCCTCCGATCAAAACCTTGGTCGGTCGGATCCCAAATCCCTCAGTATTAATGAAACACCGAGCCAAGTGAGTATCATTCAAAGCTGAGTCCTCCTTGCTCCTAAGGATAACATGATCAATTATTTAGTCTGGGTGGTCTAGCCGATCAGACCTATTGTTCGACCGAACTCTTTGGCACAAGTAGAGAGGTTGAGCGAAGATCAAGTCCCTGATAACATTCTTTAAATCTGACCTGGCCGCTCTTACAAGTAACATTCGAGCGGACCATAAAAGGGACTCAGTCGGGTTGCCAGCTCAGCATATTAAGGGTCCCTCAACCCAACATCCCAACAGCCCAACATTCCTCCATGTCGTTTTGTGCGACAACTATCAAAGCATCAAAGGAATATCACTTATGCAAGCTATACACTAGAAGTTTCTACCCTGTAAAACACAGAGATTGCAGGTCCATTTTAGGACATGTATCAGAGCATCATTATGGTCTACCCTTTTTTGGCAATGCATCAGGATTCATGCAGACAGAAAAATTAACACTATAAAAAGGGTTCTCCATATATAGGCATAGGTACACTTACGTTATGAAAATGCTACGCATCTACTGTTAATTACTATTCACTACCTATTGTTCGATCGATCACTGACATGAGCATCGGAGTGTCTGCCCCAGGGACTCTTCCCCGGCCTAGTTGCTAACGTTCCCTTTGACACGCAGGACTGCTTGGAGTCATTTTTCTAGCTAGGAGTCTTCGCATAATCAGCCACTTGCCTAGTGCACTATCTTCCCTGCTTTCAGACAGGAGTAAATTTGACATCATCTGTGGGAATCTTTGCCTACATCTGAAACATAAAGATGAACGAGATTAGACAACTCACCATAGTAACTTTGTAGCAAGGTATATCAAATCAGTTGATAGCTGGTCACTTGCTCAAAGTGACTTCATGCGGCTTGGAGATAGCAGTGACGACCCGAGGCCCATGGGCTTGGATAGACTGATAGAGATCACTTGGAGCTACTGATGGCTCCTAGGCATAGGACAGTGACACATGATGTGGAGGGTGTGAGGCACCCACTGACGAAGGACACATGACAGAGGATGAGACATGAGGAATATGGACACAAATTAGGAGGACCAGACATGAGCATCATGGACACAGAGCATGGGCGATGTTGGTTGATACCTCAACTTAGTATGTTGTACTGAGGATGAGCATACAACCATCATGTGCAGCAAAGTGTGCGAGAGTTGGTACACGAGTGAGCACATGTACATGATCATGATTCCCCTTCCATATTTGACAGGTCGTCAGACATGACATAAGGGGCTCCAGGATCACTTTGGTATGATTGTGCATTTTGATGATATATATATACCTTTTCATTAATTTGTAGCAAGAATATTTGGATCTGCTGATAACCGTCTTAGTGCAGAGATTAGTACAACAGCAACAAACAACGACTGAGTGTCCTTTACTCAATGACCTTGCTGTATCTATGGCTGGCCCTTACGTCGAGCACAAAACTAAAGTGGAAGGCCCAACTGGGTGTTAATTGATTCCTTCTCCCTTAGTTGGCTTCACGCAAGCACTTACACATCTGACCAGCCTCCTGCTCATGCCCTCGTCACCGATTGCATATCACCGAGCATTATTTCACACACCGTTCGAAGAGATGGGCCGAGTGGAGAGACTGCAAGGATAGAAAGGGGAAGGCTCCGATGGTTAATAGTTCCCCCGAGCGGATTAGGTTAGCATGTCGTTCTCCTAGAAATATTGGAGGACAAGTTGTTGAGCCATTTTCGACCTCTGACGATTGAAGAACATGGAGGAGCGGCCGACACAGAAGACCATCTCCTCAAATTTAAAAATGCAATCATCCTCTATCGATATACGGATGGAGTTAAGTATCAAGTGTTCCTCACTACACTCTCTAGCTTAGCACAGAGATGGTTCAATCAGCTCCCGGCCGAGTCCATTTGTTGCTTCAAGGATTTTTACAATGCATTCCTCCATTACTTTGTCAGCAGCCGACGATATCACAAGACCACTTTGAGCTTATTTTCCCTCAAATAGAGGCCCAAGGAGACATTGAGGGCATACATTAAAAAGTTCAACTAAGTGGCTATGGGCGTTCTCTCGACCACTCCAGAAATCTTAGTGAGTGTCTTCTTCCAAGGGCTGACAGATGGTGATTTCTTCTGATCCCTCATCAAGAAGCACCAAAGGGACTTCGACCACCTACTTAGATGAGCAACCAAGCACATCAATGTGGAAGAAACTTAGTCCGCTCAGAAAAAAGAAGTGGTGACGTTGGTTCCTATTTATGCCCCTAAGCATAGAGCCCCTCCCCCTCCTATGCTGCCTCAAGGACCCTGATTGAATCATCTGTCACATCACCAAGAGCGGATGCCGAAGGTCGTGCAGCATGTAGAAGCTGATCGAACAAGATTCCTCGAGCCCCACCAATGGACTCTGATGTTTTGCACCTTCCATCGGTCGAAGACTCATAATATTAAAGATTGTTATCAATATAACTAAGAGATGTGCTAAGCGACCAACAAAGGGTTTCACCAGCGTTCATCTTCTCCCCACTATCAGCGTCATTGTCGACCAAATGGACCCCAAGGTGAAGCCTTGAAAGGGCCAATCAGAATCAATAGCAACCTCAACAAAGAAATAACTAAGCCCCAGGCCAAGCACCCACTGAGCCACCACGTCAACCTACTCGAGAAGAAGAAAATCGTGGCAACACCACCTGGGGTGACATCACATGATAGCAGGCGACCCAGTTGATAGTGACTCTAATCGGGCCAGGAAATCACATGCTCGTCGACTGGAGATTTATGCAGTCAAGAACGAGCACAGGGGTCCGAAATCAACTTTGGGCCCAAGGACTTAGAAGGGGTTGAAATACCCCATGATGATGCTATGATCATCAAGGCTATTGTAACAAATTATAACATACATCATACTTTTATTGAAGTAGGGAGCTCTGTCAACATCATCTTCAAGATGACATTTGAGCAGCTACAGATAGATAAAAGCGAGCTCTAGACAATGACCCTGACATTATATGGATTCAGCAACAACGAGGTGTAGCCGATCAGATAAATCTGATTGACTATCTCTTTGGGAGAAGAGCCCTTGATGAGGACTCGCTGGCTAACCTTCATTGTGGTGGATACACCTTAATCTTATAATGTAATTCTGGGCTGACCGACTTTGAATGAGTTCTGAGTTGTTGTCTCTATATTCTATTAGAAGATCAAATTCTCGGTTGATGACTCGGTCTGCGAGGTAAAAGGAGACCAACTAGTAGCATGTAAATGCTACATGGATGTAGTGAAAACTGAAGCCCGCGTCACTCGGAAGACTCAGCGAGTTAAAGTTAATGTCATCCAAGAAGCTCTCCCAAGGCTAGTTTATGAAGAAAAAAAGAAGTACAAGTTCATCCCAGACAACCAGAGGCCACCACTCAAGTAGCGGCCGATCTGAGTCCGGAACATGAAGCCGAGTTGATCGCGTGCTTAACACGTGATAATGATGTCTTCGCCTAGACACCTCAAGAACTCACGGGTATATCACCGACAATCATGGAAAATGCACTCCATGTCCTTCCGAATGCTCAGCCAGTCAAATAGAGGAAGTAGGATTTTGGAGCTGAGTAGAACCAAATCATCTAAGAGGAGGTGGATAAACTACTCAAAGCTGGGCACATCTGTGAAGTACAATTCCTAAGTTGGTTAGTAAATGTGGTGCTGATATCTAAGCCTGGGAATAAATGGCAAGTCTGCATAGATTTCAGGGATCTAAATAAGGTATGACCAAAAGATTATTGCCCCTGCTACGCATCGATTAGGTGGTAGACTCAATTATCGGTTGCAAGTTGATATGCATATTGGATGCATATTAGGGATACCACTAGGTCCCTTTGGCCAAAGAAGATCAAGAAAAGGTTAACTTCATCACTGTCGAAGGAACTTATTACTATAATGTTATGTCGTTCAGACTAAAGAATGCAGGTGCAATATATCAACGACTTATGAACAAAGTATTTCGAAGGTAAATCGGTAGAAACATGGAGGTGTATGTAGATGATATCCTAATTAAATTTCTCTGAGCGATTGATTTATGTGCAGACATAAAGGAGACGTGTCGAACCCTAAGACAATACGAACTCAAGGTTAACCCCAACAAGTGCTTGTTTAGGGCCAAGAGCATATGCTTCCTAGGCTACATCATGAAAGAGCGGGAAATTGAAGTCAATCCCAGCAAGGTACAAGCACTCCGAGATATGGCCCCATCATGCAATCTAAAGGAAGTATAATGCCTAACCAAACAGATCACAACTTTATCTCAATTCATCTCAAAGTCATCCAATTAGAGTCTATCATTCTTCAAAATACTTCACTAACCCACCCAATTCCATTGGAATGTCGAGTGTGATAAGGCATTGGAGGAGCTCAAAGATTATTAGCTCGCTTTGCCTGTACTTACAATGCCCATAATTGGTGAGCCACTCTAGATATACCTGTCCACCACTGAAAGCATTGTTGGATCAATGTTGGTGAGGCAGTACGGTAAAGAGCAACAACTTGTATATTTTTAAGTCATTTATTTAGATGTCAAGTGTCGCTATACCACACTCGAGAAGTTAGCGTATGAACTAGTCTTAGTCACTCGAAGGTTGCGCCCTTACTTTCTATCACACCCAATCATTGTATTAACCAATAGTAATCAGGGGTGAGTGCTAATCAATTCAAAAGCTTCATAAAAATTGATCAAGTGGACAAAGGAACTCAACGAGTATAATATACAGTATCAACCCCAAGTGGCCATCAATGCTCAAGCCTTAGCCTATTTTATGACTAAGATACAAAGTCTTGAGCCAAAAGAAACTTGGAAAATTTATATGGATAGGTCGTCTACTCGACAAGGTAGTAGAGTCATGATTCTATTGATATCACCATACAAAGATAGAATGCAACTTTCCATTCAGTTAGAATATCGAGCTACCAACAAGAAGCGGAATATATGAAGCATTAATAGTTGGTCTGCAGGTAGCAAAATATATGAGGGCTTCTTGAGTCTTGATCTACTTAGATCCTCAGTTGGTGGCTCAGCAGCTATCGGACAATTTTAAAATTAACAATAAATGGCTAAGGTTATATGTGAAGGCATTTGAGAAGTTAAAGGTAAAATTTCAAGAGGTGATATTATAAAAAATCCACTGAGCAGAAAACCAGAGGGGGGACGAGTTAGCAAAGTTGGCTAATTCTTTAGTGCCTTTACTCCGGATAATCCTGTTGAGAACACACTAGTGATAACTCAAATTGAGAGATAGACCGAGCTAGAATTACAGAGCGATTGTAGAGCACTACTAATCTTATTTCTATAGTAAGGAATTTTACCGGTCGACCGGGAGAAAGCGCGTATGATCAAGAAATGAGCCGGTTGGTTCACATTGGTAGGAGATCATATAAGAGAGCTTTTTCTCGTCCTTTGCTCAAGTGTGTTGGATCCGATGATATACAGTATATTCTCCAAGAGGTACATCGAGGTTCATGTGGAAGTGACCCGGGAGGTCAGTCACTCGCTCGGGAGATTCTACTAGTAATGTATTTTTGACTCACTCTGCAGGCAAACTTTGTTGGTTGCTACTCGAAAAACCTAATGGTTCCACTGTACAAAAATTTTGTACGTGATCTGAACCTTTCCTAGCT
>JBBMJZ010000126.1:3902660-3914197 GCA_037833815.1 Zingiber zerumbet
GTGCCAAGTGTCCGATCAACCTTGACCCACTTGGACTTACCGATACCAGGTGTTCGGTCATCCTTAACCCACTTGGATTTTCCCGTGCCTGGCTTCACTGACCAGGGCTTTCCCTTCTGTCTAGCTTCACTCACTAGGTCTTTCACCTAGCTTCACTCACCAGGATTTCCCACTGTCCGGTTTCAGTCACCGGGACTTTCACACTGCCCGACTTCACTCACCGGGATTTTCACCTAGCTTCACTTACTAGGATTTTCTATCTGCCTAACTTCACTACCAGGACTTTAACTTCTGCCTAGCTAGCTTCACTCACTAGGACTTCTCATATGTCTGGCTTCACTCACCAGGACTTTCACCCAGCTTCACTTACTAGGATTTTCCATCTACCTGGCTTCACTCATCAGGACTTTCACCTAGCTTCACTTACTAGGATTTTCCATCTACCTGGTTTCACTCATCAGGACTTTCCAGTCAAGTATCCAGTCAACCTTGACCTACTTGACTCTCCTTCACATCGAAACTGGTCAACCTTGACCAAAAGGGGAATTGTACCAAGAATCTCCCCAAACGGACGTTTGCACATGTAATCTCCACGTTTTGTCAGTCTCCATGTATTGTCAAACATCGAAACCCTAACATCAAGACTAGAGTTTGAACCAAATCAAGCTCAGTCAACCAGGTCAACCTTGACATAGGGAATATTGCACCAACAGAGGATACTTATTCAAGTGATTTGCAAATTTTAGGAAAATTATTTACTTATATTTTCTAAAAATTTTCTATTTCTCTAGTGTTATAAAATTATTTTGGTCTTAGTTTAGATCTAACCCATAGAAGGCATGATCCTATAGATATAGGGAACGAGCATCTCACAAATATGTTAGGTCTACCTTAATTGTGCACTAAAAAAATATAGAATGGCATGAGATGCTTAGACCTTTTAGCCTAGATTTCAGATGCTTATATCAGTGGATCAATATAAGTCTGGGCTATAAATACAATAGTAAATTGATCAAGTTAAGTAGTCATTTTTCAGTAATTTCTAACTGGACATTAGTACTTAACTTGACTAATTAAGTGAACACTACTATCTTCTGGTAGATAGTTATTAACTAACAGTTAGATATGTGCTAAGAATATTGGTAATTGAATGATATTTTTAAATAAAAATATCAAGTTAGGATATTTGAAAACTGCTTTTAAAAGTGTAATATTTCCTTTTTCATGCTACTCTTTGCAAACTAATATCTTCGAACTTACTTAAAACTTTGTTTAATATCTTTTGTTTAAAGTTTTCAGTATATATGGTTGAAAAATTACCTTGAAAAGTATTTTAAATACTTAAAAATTACTTAATCATCTGAAAAAATTGTTTTCAAAACCTTGTTTCAAAATTTTTTATTAGTATTTTGAAAATTTCTTTAAAAACCTCGTTGGAAGTTTCCCTAAAAATATTTTACAAAAACATTTTGAAAATTGCTTTGAAAATTATTTTGAAAAATAACTTTAAAATATTCTAAAAAAGTTATTCTGTTACTTTTTGAAATGTTTGAAAAATTGTTTGCAAAATTTTCATAAAAGTTATCTTTGCAAAATATTTTTTAAAAAAATTTAAACATTTGCAAAATTTTAAAATTCCTTTCAAATTTTCTCTGATAATTTCTTTAAAAGTTTGTTTTCAAAATATTTATGTAAAATATTTTGAAAACTATGTTAACAAGCGTACTTTCAAAGGAATATTTTAAAAATATTTTTTTAAAATTAATTGGAAATACATTTCAAAATTATTTTACAAAATTTAATTTTTAAAATTGTGAAACACTTTTATAAATTTTGAAAAACCTCTTTCAAATTACTTTAAAAGATTTTTTCATTTACGTCTCCCTACAACAAACCTAAATTTTTATGAATAAAAATTTTACCTTTGTGAACTTTATTTACTGGAAACTATTACTTCAATGGTTGTTTTTAAAATAAAACTTGTTTTCATAATTTAAGAACTTGAAATCATTATTTGACAACTTGTTTAAAATTTATTCATTTTGTAAACTTATTTGAAAAATTGCAAACTTTTTATTTTTTTTTTTTTAAACTTTTCTGAACAATTGGAAATTTGTGTTGAATGAGTTGTATTAATTTTTGATATATGTCAAAGGGAGAGGATAGTGGGTTAAGAGTTAAAAAAAATCCTAATCATTTAAATTTTTGCATTATTTTGCATCATGTTTTTTCTAACCTTAACTCATGTTGTTATTGCATCAAAAAAGGGGATTATTGGTGCAGATTACACTGATAATCAACTTTTGAATATGACAAATAGATTAAAATTAGATATATTGTTTGTCTAGACTGTTTATCAAGTGTGCATGACATGATGGGTCTAGAAGACCGGAACACTAGGCGGAAGTCTAGGTAGGTTGATAACTAGCACGAAGTTCAGATTGGTTGAGATCTAGCAGGAGGAAGTCCAACTAGGTTGATAGCTCACACGAAGTTTAGGTTGGCTGAGATTTGGTAGGAAAAAGTCCAGATTGGTTGAAATCTGGCAGGAAGTCCTCGTGGGTCAAGGGACCTGAAATCTGTAGTTGGTAAGTGGATATAAGAAACTGGAGGAGAGATCTAGTGAGGGTGCATTCCCGGTTGAGGGAACTGTAAGCGTTGGTCCAGCTTAGGTCCATTTGGAAAATCTAAGCTAAGACCTTGGCTAGATCTTGGTCTCGGAGAGATATGATCTAATTACTACTACTATTCTGCTATATCGTGCTAACTTTGTTTTGCAAGATAAACTTATTTTTTTGTTGTCTGGACTAACCTTTTTTTGAAGGGAAGAAAGTGTTAAAAAAAGGTGTCCGAGTGCCCGGACCAGCTTCGCCCGGACCAGCTTCGCCCGAACGGCTGCCAAGCGCCTAGACTAGGAAAAATATCCAGAAGCTGAGTTGGAGCATGATGACTAGTTGAACACACATCAACGGTCCAGGCGCCTGGAGGGAGTCCAGATGACCTGAGGTAGATAAACTTGACGGATCAAGGTTCGACGAGAGATCACCACGTCAGCAGCGGTCCCAACGCCTAGAGGGGTTCCAAGCGCCCAAAATGGGCCTATATAAGGGCCTTTGACCAAAAGCTTCAGGACATCAATTGCTACAATTTTTGTACTCACGCGCTTCTCCGTAAAGGTCTCTGGGATACCTAAAAAATGCACCGACAACCTGCGCGCAAGTTTTTAAATTTGTATTGTCGGTATAATTTAATTCCTGCAATTGTACTTAAATTCTGTAATTGCTTCATGATTATAATGATTACCCAACGAAAGCATTCAGCGAGAGCGGGCCTTGGAATAGGAGTAGTCGAAAACTCCAAACCATGTAAAATCACCTGTGTTAGCATTCACTTTTTGTCTTTATTCTTTTTCGATGCGTACTCTTGATTTTTGAAAAAGTAAAAAAATGCTATTCACCCCCTAGCATATTTACGGTCCTACAGAGACTCTCCAGTCGGGAGTCTGCAATCGAGAGTCTGCAGTTGGGACTCTTCAGTGGGGACTCTCCAGTCGGGATTCTGTAATTGAGAGTCGGCACTCGGGAGTCAGTCTTCTACAACTCGAACTCTACAGTCTTCTATAACTTGGACTTTTCAATTGGGAGTCTGTTTATGGAAGTTAGGAGTCTGCCACTCGAACTCTGTAATCTTTTTCAACTCAGACTCTCCAGTTGGGAGTTTGTACTCAGGAAGTCGGGATCTACAGTCGGGACTCTCAAGTCGAGATTCTGCACTTGGACTCTGTACTTGGGAATTTGGATTCTTCTACTTCTCGTGTTTGTGAGAATTTTCATAAAGTTTGTTCAATTTGGTGTCCTTGTATTCACCTATCTCTACAAAATATTATTAGGAAAAATATTAATTAACATATTCATTAGTCTTTGTTTGCCTCAAATCTTTATATTTGCCCCTCTATACATTTTTCTCTATTGGAGAGTCTTCCCTTTTTGTCCTTCAAAGCTTTGTAACCTTTCATCAAGGTAAACCAATTCTCAATGATATCGATTTGTATGAAGGTTTTCATCATTGTCTTCCAATACGAGAAACTTCTCTTACAATTCGCATGAGACAGTCCTAGAGAGGCCTCCGCATGAGAGTTATCATCTTTTGCTATACAAATATGAGAAACTTCTTACTCCAAAGGTTGGTGAGAACCAAGTATCATAGTTGAGACCATCCCCAAATTCCGTCATATTTATCCTTTATTCCTTTAGCACTTTACTTGTTTGACAGTTAATCACGTGAGCAACCTGCTTTAATACAACTTATTGGATTGAGATCGCAACTTGAAGGGGGTGAATAGTCATTCACTTTAGTTTCATGTTCGCATCTATAACTGAGTTAGTGTACAACAAAAATGCAAAATACAAACTCAAATCACACAATGCGTCTACTAATTGTGTCAATTGAACTTGCATATAGTCAATTATCTTGCTCGTAATGATTACTTGAATTGACTGATCTTCCACCTAATGAATTGAATTATTGTAGTAACTGTTATATGATAACTGCAGCCAAATCTATTAGATTAATGGGTTTTTTTCCCCTATATTTCAACAATTGCATTACTTGTCTGATTCTCCAATATTAGATGACAGATTATGTCCTAGTTAATTGTTTGGTCAACTGATTTTCAAATAGAAACATTTTGTTTAATTACAATCCAACTCAATTCAACTGCTTAGTTGACTCATATATCACTCGACTACCTTCCGAATGTCCTTGTCTTACTGAGAGATCTCATGTCTTCAAAACTTCCTTATCTACCTAGTATCAATCTACAAAGACTTTATTGCTTAGAGGCTTATCCTTTGCTCAGTGTCCATCAATATTGATTTGTAGATTTTCACTTGTCAAGAGATTAGTCCTTAGAATTTCTATTTATCTAACAGTCAATCAACCTAAATTTATTAGGACTTTTTTCACTTGTCAACTATTCAGTCAATTTTGACCTATTTACCTTAACCTACTTGGATTTAGATCATTTGTCAAGCATCAACTTTAACATGTCCTATTGTGAACATCTATTGAACTTAACTATTTGTAAGACTTTTCATCTGTCAGCACCATTTAAATTTTTTTCTTCTTACTCATTTTTGTTCTGTATGTTTGTCAACTTCTTATAGTATTTTATTTTTGTCCATTCTTATTAGAATGTCTGATCAATTTTAATCCACTTGAACTTATCAATTTTAACCAAATATAACACAACTGCCTAACTTAAACTAATATATTATCCAAATGTCAGACAGAACATTAAAATAAAATAAAACTCAATAAACTCCTGCCAATGTGAAATCCTAAAGAAGAATCTATTATACACAATTATAATCTATATTGCAAGAGACTATTTTCGAAACTTGATTCTGTAACCTCCACATCATACTATAATAATTTTACTGTTGCACCAAGATTTTCCTTAAAAAATTATTTAAAAAATTCAAACACAACCCTTGATCTAATAGGACTGCTTTATACTGGTACTAGTCCGCTCAATATATCAAGGTCTTCAAGCATGTATGTCTGACTCGCAATCATCTCATTCACAGATTGATGTACACTTCAATTAGTACTCACTTTGACAACATAACGCGGTCCGACTTACTGTGTATACAGGTCCTACCCTTTCAGAAACGATTTAGCAAGTGATGGTGAGCACTGCCAAAGAGCACAAGTACTAGATTTACAGGAACTAGATTTTACAAGATAAATTGCTCAGTGCAGTAACAACAAATTTCTCAAGAGCAGACCAATTCGAAAGGAGGAGCAACTAGGCAAGTTGTTGAATTATCAAATCATGCATCTTTGTTCTTGGAAAAACGTCTTGGCAGTTTGCTAATTACGTTCTCATCCACTATCTTGTAGTGCTTCGAGAATTTCCGGTGGACAAACCCAGCACATTTATCAACATGAACTTCGTATTTGTTGTACAGTACGGGTATGGTGAATGACAATAAGATCCCTGCCATCATAAGAAAGAATCAACTTAATTTAATTATAATATCCAGTAAAGTTTGAGTGATTATGGATTAAAGTGTTTCAATATTTCATCAGAGGTGGGAACATTCCACTAAAAACACTTGAATGAACAGAAAATGAGTTGGGGAAACCATATAATAGTTAGTCAAGTGAGAGTGACAAAACCAACCTATTCATCTGAAATGGTCAGGATTAGCAGAGTGCAGCTCTTTTAAGCAAATGATATTAGATATTTGCCATACGACAAATATCTCAATAACCCTTTAGGTCATGTTTGAAAGGTTTGGAAAGGTGCAACAGATCGGAACATGAATGGATCCTACAATGATTTCTTTCTAATGATTGAATGGATCAACTGAAGATGGATAGATATTTTCAAGAACTGACCCATTCTGTATCAGAGTTTAAAAGGAATGCATCATTTAATCTGTACCAAATATATAATATCACTTATTAATTTCCAAGCAAAAATGAAGCTAAAAGATGGATATTTGGTTAAGCCGACTATGTGAGCTGAATGGATTAGGCGAACCAACTTTGTAAGAGGCAGCCAGGCAGACTGGTCAAAAAGAAGGCATGATTAAGAAAACTAGCAGGGTTCAAAGAGGTCGGGAGAACTGAATGAGCCAGATGGACAAAATAAGTTGGATAGGTCAAATGAGCCAAGCAGACTGAACCACTGGGCTAATCAAATAAGCAAGGCAGACAAGACAAGCTAACAACGCTGGATGAACTAAGCATACCTAACAAGCGCGCATGTCAGGAAGACAAACAGTCAGATTGGTCAAAAGAATCTGAGTAGTCAAACGACTAGAAGAGTATGATGAACCATAAGAGTCAAATCGAGCAAATAGATTAAAGAGTTAGATAGTCAAGCAGAGCTGAAGGTCAACAGACCAGGTGAGTCAAACTTGCTGAGCAAATAACAAGTTAATCATAGAATGAATTATTTCACTTGTCATGCCATTAACTAAACAAATGTTCCACTCATCATTCCAAATCATTCTGATTTCCATTAAGTTTCTGAGCAACAGAATGGACCTAACCAGCCAAACATAAAAGGTATTTGGTTCATCATACAGTTGCAAGTATGTAACAAGGTACCATCAGGAAAACTGTAACCTCTTCACTAAAAGATAACACTCTGAGAGGAAGCAAAACATTGTTGGTACAGTCTCCATAATGCAATATAAGAATGCTCCTGGAGTACCTTTATCTGATTGTTATATATGGACACATCTATCTTATTTCGTGTGCATCAGGAGAAAGCAAGTGCTTCATATCATGGAAGCACTGTTTATGACTTGATAATAAAAACAGACAGGCATTAATGCAATATCTGCTGATGACTTGACAATGATAGGAGAAAGTCGTACCTATATACGCAAGAGTGAAGAAGGAAAAGAAACTTCCTACAATGGACAATATCCAAAGCATTCCAACCACCTATACAACAAATATAACAATAAACATTCATTAAGTATTGACATTGGCAACAAATGAAGATGATTTAGTTGCAACAAAAATTGCAACCATTTCCAACCTGAAAAAAGATCCTGAAATCCTTGCCAAGAGTGATATCATGGGCCATCATCAGCAAATTGTTAAATTTTACACGGAAAGAAACAGCAGCATTGTTCACCATTTCCTCTGTTAAAACTAATTCTGGCAATGGTTGGAGTGGCCTGCCCAAGAGAAAATGCCATAAATCTAGAAGTGTGTTTTCCTACCCAAAAAAAATAATAATGGCTCATTTAATAAGATAGAACTTGCTTATCTAGAAGAACAGCACTCTTAGCCCACACAAACTGAATCACAATCAAAATAAGTAGCACATCGGAACAGATGGTAAGGAATGATAATCCAGATCGCTCAAATAACAACCAGGCAATGGTAGCAGCTAACACAACCGCAATTGAAATCCATCTACATCTCCACAGGAGGACATCCGCAGCTGAGGAAATCCAAGTGAAAATCAGTCACATAAAAGAAAAGGCAAGATTGATGTTCTGGAATTTCAGTCTGTGAGGCTAACCACATCAAGATGACACGATTTTTAACCTCAGAGAAGGATTGTAGAAAATAGTTTATATTTGTACTATCAAATAGTAAAATTGGGCATAACATTCAAGAAAGATATGGACAATGCCAAAATGTGATATATGTGCAAAGGCATCTCAATTGTTGCTTTATGTTGATGGAGGTCATATTCATTATTAAGTGATGCATGTAAAACTAAATCCTCAACCATTAGTAAACGGATAGAAATCAATGACACCCTTCAAATGAAAATATTGAATCATTTTATATTCACTCGATTCTTGAAAGACTCTTCTTCATGTTCTCATCCCATGAGACCACAAGAGCAGAACAGTAAACCAAGTAACCATGGTTGTCAAAATCAACATCCAATCTAGAACAGTGACAAGGACTTCATAAGATCAGGTCAATCTGATCACAGGATTATAGGATTATACAATTTAACAAAAATCCACTTATGCACATCATATTTATTAACTTTTAACATCTAATATTATCATTAATATTTTAAAATTTAATATCTGAGGAGAATAAAATGCCAATCTAAAGGCATTTGGATGGGTGGGACTTGCACTCTGAGATGACCAACAATGAGAATGGGATATAATCATGTGCATTGAACCTCATAATGAGAATGGGACGTGTACTTTGAGATGACCAATAATGAGAATGGGATACAATCTGATCATGGGATGACTTTCATGGTGGCAACACCTAACTCACCACATTCCATCTCCACTTGGTTTAGACAGTTAGTGAGATCCCAATGATGGACTTTACTTTGGAGATATCTTCCCTAAGCTAACAACACTAACCACCTCTATGGTGAACTGCACCTTGGAGATAGATTGCCCCAAAGAAGTAACTTGTGCTTCCATAGCAGTCACCTTTATTGCCTTAGCTTTGTTGCATCTGCCTAGCATGTGCTGCTCCTCTAGTGCAGGAGATTGATTTCCCAAGGCTTAAAATAAACTTTCTTACAAAACAAAGACAATCACAATTTAATTTCATGTAGGATGCTAGTGTGTGGTTATAGTTGACATAAACACAAGAAAACAAATATGAATACTAACTACATGGCTTATCAACTTTGCTCTTACTCTACAACGTATTAACTCATCCAATGAGCCACCTTGTAAATCCACTAAATTTGGTTCCTTCACAAGGGTCTAAGGAGCAAGCCCACGAGTCCACCTCGCTTCGAACCACCTTAAAGTATATCTTGCATCA
This sequence comes from Zingiber zerumbet, assembly GCA_037833815.1. NCBI lineage: Eukaryota > Viridiplantae > Streptophyta > Magnoliopsida > Zingiberales > Zingiberaceae > Zingiber > Zingiber zerumbet. Next base: position 3,911,949 of record JBBMJZ010000126.1, read on the forward strand.
AGCCTTCAGTACATTAGATGCAACAGGCTCTACAAGCTTGTTCCGTGTATCATCTTTCTCAGCTTGTCTTCCAAAGTCCATTTCACACCAAGTCTTCAATCCATCCAACTCAAGCAAACTAACTCAATTGCATCGAGTTATCCAACTCTATATGCACTATTATAAGTCCGTACACAATGCACACATCAAAAATACAATTAAACCCTTCTTAAACCATGTCAAACACTTGGGACCATCAAACCATAAACGAAGCATTGAATCCAAAACAACTTGATCAGACCCGCCATTGAGAAGCATCATTTCTCCCAACAATTAAGTGCCAAGTTAATACAAAAATATTATTTAGTGTTAAAATATATTTGATATATATTATATTTTATTATTTGATATAATATTATATAAGCTATACAAATAATACAATTTAGTTATAGCAAATAATTAGTAACTAAAAAAAAAAAAGGCAACCCGGTGCACGAAGCTCCTGTCATGCGGGGTCCCGGGGAAGGATCCATTGTACGCAGCCTTACCCTGCTTTTTGCAAGAGGTTGTTTCCAGGATTTGAACCAGTGACCTTTTGGCCACAAAGCAACAACTTTACCGTTGCGCCAAGGCTCCCCTTCAGCAAATAATTAGTAACTAGCTGGCAATTAATTAGTCAATTAGTATAACTAATTGAGTATTTATTGTTGGTACAATCGACCTCCAAGGTTTTGATATTTGTTTGGCAATATGTTTAATGGAGTCTAGTTAGGTTAAAGTTGGCCAGTTGACTAGCAAAAGGAAAAGATCAAGCGTCAAGGTGACCGGAGTCTTAGCAGTGGTAAAAAGTCTACCGAGTGACTAATCCTAACCGAAGGCTAGGCAACGGGAAGTCCTAACTGGAGGTTAGACAGTGGTGAGAAGTTTACCGAGTAACTAGTCCTAACTGAATGTTAGGCAGATGAAAAGTCTTGGAGGAGTAAACTCTAAGCAAGTATGACCAAAAGGTTTCCGATCAACCACGACCAGACCAGCGAATCTTAAATGTTACTAACACTGCTTGACTTTACTATTTTATATCTATTGTGCTAACTCAGTGTTGTTGAAAAGTCTTAGTCGATTAAGTCCAAACAGGTCTAGAGGACCGAATGTTTGGCGGGTAAGTTAAGGTAAGCTCCTAGAGTGGAGTGCAATGAGGTTGTCTCATTTGGGACAAAAACCTTAGACATTAATCCAACTGAAGAAACCAATAGAGGTTTCTAAGTCGAGACCAGATAGTCCAAACTGTCATATTAATACATGCATATTGTAATCTTTGCAGGATCATGGCCCTTGAACTTCAAAGGGTCATAACTTTTGACTCGGGAGTCAGAATCAGACTCTGTCAGTGGCCACGCATGCAGAATCCAAAGATCTTAATTTGACAAAGGGTTCGGTCGACTGAGCGGGTGGTTTAGTCGACCAAACCCCATTAATGAGATCAGATAAGATTCAAATTATGTCGAAGAAGGAAATATTAGTTCGGTTGACTAATAGCAAATCAGTTGATCGAACATTCTTGGTAACTTGAGATCGGATGAGCTCGGAGCAAGCAACAAAAGAAGTTTTAAGTGATCAATTGACCGAACTAGGATTCGGTCGACTGATAAAGGCAGATTTCGTGGAAGATATGATCTGGGCAAATTGTGAACCTGGACGCGAAGCCGGGCAGATTCTGGAGCTCGATTGACCGAAAAGAGGTTTGGTCGACCGAATGAAAAACTTATAAAAGGACCTCAAGGTCAAAGGTTGAACAATCAATTTTCATTAATCATCTCATACTCTTCTGTTGCTCAGAACGTGCAAGTGCTGCTACTACGACACTGAAATGCTCTTCAACAATCTACGCTCATTTTCTACTTGTTCGATTGTCGGTATATTGTTTTTATTACTTGCATTTACTTAAAAGGTGATAGTAGGTTGTTATTATACATCTTCATTCACTGTACGAGTTTGCTTTGTCTCTTATAGTGGATTGTCCATCAAAGTGATCAAAGATTATGGGCCTTGGAGTAGTAGTTGACTAGGCTACGAACCAAGTAAAACCACCAGAATCCTTGTCTTATTTTATTCTTTCTGTTGCGTATCTTTGTGTTTGTGTTTAAAAGAAAAAGAAGATTTTCAAATTAGCCATATTCAACCCCCCTTCTATCACGCTTTTCGGTCCTACATTTATTACTTCATGAATTTATAATATTCAACTATGAATATAAATTAAATGCTAACCTCTC
>JBBMJZ010000126.1:3921966-3939774 GCA_037833815.1 Zingiber zerumbet
GAGAATTGCTTCATCTCCTTTATTTCAAGTTCAAGTTTTGGACACTGCTACAAGCTGAACTTGTCACCTCTTGACATAGGTGTGTCACCAGGTGTACAGTTCTGCATACCATACCTTATCAGCACCTTTTCAATATAGGTCTGTTGTGAAAGTCCAAGAATGCCTCTTGAACGATCACGATAAATCTGTATGTCTAAAACAAAGGGTGCTTCACCAAGATCTTTCATTTCAAAATTACCAGATAGAAATGACTTGATTTATTGTAGCATACCCTTATTATTACTCGCAAGCAATATATCATCCACATACAAAACAAGTATAACAAACTTGCTCCCACTGAACTTGACATATATGCACTCATCAACGGGGTTCTCTTTAAATCCAAATGAGGTAACCACTTGATCAAATTTCCTGTACTACTGACGGAATGCCTGTTTCAAACCATAAATGGACTTCTTTAATCTACATACTAGGTGCTTTGAGTCGTTAGACTCAAAGTCCTCTGGTTGTACCATATATATAGACTCCTCTATGTCTCCATTGAGGAATGCAGTCTTTACGTCCATTTGATGTAGCTCTAAATCATAATGAGCTACAAGTGTCATGATTACCCTAAGGGAGTCTTTCATCGACATAGGTAAGAAAACCTCCTTATAATCAATGTTTTCTTTCTGAGTGAATCCCTTGGCAACAAGACGACCCTTATACTTTTCGACATTGCCCCTTGAATTCCGCTTGGTTTTAAATATCCATTTACAACCAATGGGCTTCATTCCTTCAAGCAATTCGACAAGTACACAAACATCATTGTCCTCCATAGGCCTCAACTCTTCTTGTATGACGTTAATCCACCTTTTAGGGTTAGAGCATTGTTTGACTTCTTGGAAAGATGTAAGATCACTCTCCAACCCTATGTCAAAATCATGCTTTTAGAGATAAACATAATCATGTGAATTCGTGGTTCTCCGTTCCCTTATGGATCACCTTAAAGACACTTGTGTTTGAGGTGGTTGAGGTACTTGCTCATCAATAAGCAACAATACTTCAATTTCAGTGGCAGGTTCCTCCAACTGTATTAGAAATGTCATGGGAATATCTTGGCTCACTGGATGTGTGATGCCCATAATATGTGGTATGATAACCATACTGCTACTGATCGTACCAGTAGTAACCACAAGAGGATCGTCAATGCTTTCCTCAAAAGATACTACCCTGATTTTATTACTCCCACTATCCTCAATGAACTTGGCATTTTTCGTTTCGAAAAAAGATGTATTAGAGGGATCATAAAATTTATACCATCTTGACTTCTCAGAGTAACCTATAAAATTACAACTAATTGTTCTTAAGTCCAGTTTTCTTTCATTAGAGTTGTAAGGCCTAGCTTCAACTAGACAACCCCAGACATGTAAGTGTCTAATGCTAGGCTTCTTACCCATCCATATCTCGAATGAGGTTTTAGTTACTGCCTTACTAGGTACTCTATTGAGTAGGTAAACTGCAGTCTTGAGTGCTTCACCCCACAAGGACTCTGGTAGAGAAGTGAAAGCCATCATACTTCTTACCATGTCTTTTAAGGTTCGATTGCGACAATCAGCTACACCATTCTGACTGGGTGTACAAGGTATGGTATACTGAGGCACAATTCCACACTCAGCAAGGTAATTAGTAAAAGGTCGTTGACGTTGTTCACCTGATCCATCATATCAACCGTAATATTCACCTCCATGATCGGATCAGACAACTTTAATTTTCTTACCTAGTTGAAGTTCAACTTCGGCTTTGAGAATTTTGAATATGTCCAAAGATTGCGATTTCTCATGAATAAGGTACGGATAGCCAAATCTGGAATAGTCGTCTATGAAGCTAATAAAATATGTGTGCCCATTCCAAGAAACCTTAGGGAATGGTCCACAAATATCCGTATGTATTAGCTCCAAAACATCACTACAACGGCTAGCCCATTTATTCCTTTTGTTAGTGGTATTCCCCTTGATACACTCTACACATCAAAGTCTGACATATCAAGGGAACCGAGAATTCCATGTGACATTAACCTTTCTAGGCGTTGTTTGGATATATGTCTAAACGCCTATGCCACAATATAGAAGAATTCTCGTTAGTCAATTTACGTTTCGTACCTATACTATGCATTATCACGTTGTTAACTGTAGGAGTAAAGATGTTCAATTTATAAAGCTTATCAACCAAGGAACCATTGCCAACCAACACTGAATTAAGAAAATACTGAAAATTCCATTTCTAAATGAACAAGAATAACTTAATTTGTCCAAACAAGAAATTGAAATTAAATTCTGTCGAAAAGACGATACAATAAATGTATTTTCTAAATCCAGAAAAACATTGGTTCCTAAACAAAACCTAAAAACACCAATCAACTCGACTTTAGCCTTTTTTCCATTTCTTGTATAGATGTATCTTTCACCATCAAGCGGAAGTCGGCTCCTGAGATAACCCTGCATAGTGACACTTATGTGAGTAGTAGCACCGGTATCTATCCACCAAGTGTCAGTGGGTACAATAGCTAGATTGACTTCCGAACTAATAAAGTTGAGAAGTTTACCTTTCTTTACACGCTAGTTAGCGTACTTGAGGCAGACTTTCTTTATATGAACTTTCTTCTTGCAAAAGAACCAAGTGGATTCCTTATCTTGCTTCTTGTGCTCCTTATGACCATTGCCTCCCGAATCTGCAGTTTGTTTTCCTTTTCCTTTGTTATTGATCCTGTTTCGCTTCTTACTTGCACTTTGAGAACCAGATGCTAAGTGAGCACTCTCAGATGTCTCAATCTTTAGTCTCTCCTCCTCTTGCACGCATTGAGCAATAAGCTCATTCAATGTCTACTTTTCCTTTTGAGTATTATACGATGTCTTAAAAGGAGTGAACCGTGCAGGTAGAGACATCAAGACGAAATGCACTAGCATACCCTCAAACATATCAAATTTTAGTGCTTTCAGACTTGTCGCTATATTGGACATTTCCATAATGTACTCCCTTATGTTTCCTTTACCATTGTACCGCATGGTTACCAACTTCGTAAGAAGTGTGGTAGTCCCGACCTTTTCATTTGAGGTGAATGGGTCTGCTAATTGGTTCAGGAAACGCCTAGCATCTTCTCCCTCAGTTATTGGGCCTGTTATTGGTGTCGGTATGGAAAGCTTCATGATACTCAGACACATGCGATTTGATTTCTCCCACAGCTGAAATTCAGTCCTTTGCTCTATAGTGCTAGCACTGGTCAGAGGTGCGGGGCGATCATTCCTTAATGCATAGTCTAAGTCCATGCAGCCTAAGACTACGATCACGTATTCTTTCCATTCAACAAAATTCGAACCAATTAGTGTTGGGATGTTATTAATGCTGGCAATTACAGATTGCATTAAAATTAAAGAGAGAAATTTATTTAAGTTCACGATTTTACTAAAGCCAAGAACATATAAGTAATATAAAATTATGTAAATAAAATAAAATTTTAAATGCATATGAATGAGCTCTTTATGAGATACCAAGTATAACATAATGTGCCTTTTTTTGGGCCGACACATTATTTGTTAGCAATACTCTCTAATATAACTCAAACTTTAATTAGTCACACAACGTGCCTTTCTTTGGGCCGACCCATTGTGCGCATAATATGACACTTTATATGAGTTATTTTTTAGTCCATAGCTTACAACAACCTTAATCGGCCACATAATATGTCTTCCTTTAAGCTGACATATTTTGTGCATGATCTGAATAAAATAATATTTTATTCTATAGTTGTAAGCTACCTTATGCATATATCTGACATAAAAGTAACTTCCTTTGGGTGGATTACTTTTAGCATAGATATACGTCTACCAACACAAAATGCACTAAACCTACTAAAGGTGTCTTCTTTTGGGCCGACACATTAGTTCAACTTAGTAGCATGTTGTGTAGATATACTCAAGAAAATTTTAGGAATATAACTCGAATAGAAATTATTTAATCAACCTTAACAACTCCAAATTAGACTTATCAATCGATTGATATCATATGATAGTTGATTGGTTTTATCCAATCGATTATCATAATCGATTTGAAAGTCTACTATATGCGACTACATGACCCAGTTTTATAATTAAATAGTATTATTTAATACTATTTAATCTCTTAATTATTTATAAAAAATATTTAATACATTTTTTTATGAAACACTAAACATATATATTTACTTTTTAATTGTTTTTTTCATTTTCTGTTTCATTCAAAATACTTTTTTTAAATTTTATTATATTGTTTCCGTTGAAATAGTGAATATAAAAAAATATACATAAAATACTATCTCATCAATTGAAACCGTATTATTTTTTTTAATGAAATAATAAATATACTGTTTCACGTTTTTTATTTAATAATTTTTTATTTAATCGATTAATAGAATTAATCAAATAAAAATAATCTTAATTGATTAAAAATTAAACTTAATCAATTAAAATTGACATAGTCGCGAGTTTAAAGCGGGAAATCATTTAAGAAAAATTCTTAATCAATTTCTGTCGATTTTGTTCGATGTGTTAGGCTTGGTAATCGATTGGTCGATCAAAGCAATCCATTAAACCATTGTTATATGGAAAATCAAGTCTTTCCTAGATTTTCTATACAAAAAGATTTCGACGATCAAATAATTGTATTATACTAAGAAAATTAATCTAGCAAACAAATAATAAATCGACGAAAAAACTTAAACTTTAAACCATGAAATCGATGAAAGTGAGTCATGGCTATGATACCAATTGATGGTTCTCGGAAAACCTAAACCACATGAATTCTAGACAACCGAAATAAGAATTCGAATAGGAAAATGAAGATCATATGAGCATGAATCTTGGTTTCATCGAGAATATAACATAATAAAAATAAATACATAAACATAATAGACAAGGAACCTGATTGAAGAGTCATATCCTTGTCTTTGGCGTCGTCGGCTTGATCTCTATGGAATAAGATACAGCGGAAAGGAAGGTCTTCCAAGGGAATTAGGAGATGTTGGCGTCGCAAAACTTCTTGTCAATGGGGAACAAGAAACTATGTCAAGATGATGCCCTAAGCCCTAAGCCCTTGAGGACCAACTCTATATATAGTAGACATCTATTATCAACCCATAGATAATAATAGATGTGGGACTATAAATCTATATATATACTGAAAATATATTATCATCATATAGATGATAATAGATACAGGACTAAAGGTTCTACACATACATGGTCTACATCCAATAACCGAACTCAATAAGCATAAGTTAAATCATTTTAAAGGGTTCAGATCATATTCACATATACAACTTACAAATAAGTCCACCTGATAGAGATAATTATATTTAACATCTCTCTCTAGCTTGCACTAATCCTAACATTCTCCACCTCTAATTGTTACTTAAGAAGGAAAAAGTTAGAGATGAATTCAATGAGTGATCCACCTATGTCATATAATAGGAGTCCAATGGAGGACTATTGAGCCACAATAAACACTTGATTTGTTTTCTTGTTCTTGTTTAAGTTTCCCCTATGTGACAAGATTCATAGGAACAAGAAATAAACTATGGGCTATTCACCTCCTCTAGTGCTCCAACTGATCCAACAATTAGTATGAGAGCTTTGTCGCTTCCAAAGAACTAATCATTCAAAGAAACAAAGTTTAGAGGAGATGGTAGCACAAGAGGGTTTCAAGGTAGCAAGACCTCCACTTTTCAACAACATAAACTTCACCTATTAGAAAGGAAGAATGAAGTACTATTTAATAACTAATGTAGTTGAATGGTTTATGGTGAAAGAAAGCTTCACTTTGCACCAATCAACTGCACGTCAACATCAATCAACTAGTTACTAGCGTGCAACCTCTGCACTCGTCACTTTAGTGGATTGTTTGGACCTATTAGTTTCAATAATAACTTCTAGAAACTATTGTTATAATAAATTAACTATTCTATTACAACAAATTAATGATTCATCAATCGACTCCTTGTACCATTAGCCAAATATGTTCAATAGTAGCTTATGGATATTATAATAAATTAACTATTTTATTAATGAATTAATTGTCATTCTAGATGACTTAAAGGACCAATAAATTGTTCAATAGAGACAACCACCACCAGGAATCAACCTGATATATAGGAAATTATTCAACAGAACTCGATCTGACATGAGAAGATATGGGGAAGCTGACTCGATAAAAACTCAACCTGACATGAGACTACTTGGTAGAGCTATATCTGACGGGAGTCAACCCACAATTTGATCTCGTACAGGATCAAGAACCTTTATTTAGGCCTTCTTCACTTTGTCAAATTTTCGATCAACCTTTACTAGTTAGGACTTCATCTTCTATCATTCTTAATCTGTCGGGACTTAATCTTGATACACATCAATCACCATTTATTCATTGAGATTTCTGAAGGATTAAGTCGACATTAGTAGACTTAAATCTCTAAAGTATGGGTTTACATTTAATTAACATACATACGACTAATTATTATTAAGGAAATTAAACCTCAATTAAGTGATCTAATACTTTAAGCATGAAGGGAGATCTATATTATTGGATGTAAATTCAATGTGTAGACCGTTAACCTAGTTTATTAACATTAATGAATTGTTAATGATGTATGGGTTTTATGTGGATGGTCCCTATAAGATGGGTCAAGGTATATAAGGGAAGAAATTTCTTAATTTGTGCATCTTTGAATTTGAGGTTCAATAGAGCTTCTTCATCTTCTTCTGTTTTCCCTATTAAAAAGGACTATGGATTGTCGCCCACTCCTATACAAGATCATTCCATGCTTGCAAGATCTTTGGCAACAAGTAAGATCAATGCCTCTTGCGATGGATTCAGATTAGCCCATTGTTAGCTATTGTTTCAATTTTCAATATTGTTTTAAAGTTTGATGATAGTAAGATCCTATTGTAGACACATCATATGGTTTGTTTTCGATGTATTGCTATTTCTTTCAAATGGTATCAAAGCTTAGGAGTAACTTATTGCCATCTTTTACGATGTGCGGATTACTTTTTTGACGATTTGGTACATATACATCAATTTATTTGATTCTATATGGATGAGCAAAATTGATGTATATTTATCAAATATAGCATAAATAGGTTAGGATTAAATCTATGAATCAAGTTTTTCAAGATTTTCACATTATTTGTGAAGAATGTGATTGACAACGTGATTTAGGGGTTTCTTTAGCTAAAAAGTTATGTTTAAAAATTAGGTTTTTTTTTATATCAATCTATTGGTAAAAGGCACCAATTGATTGATAAATAAAAGTTTGGGCACAGAAAACTCTCAAATCGATTGGGTTGATCGATTAGTATTCACCAATCGATCATCATAAATACCAATTGATTGGGATGCCCATAATCATGCACAGAAAGAATTGAAATCGATTAGACGATTGATTGATGTTCATTAATCGATTGTTATGAGGACCAATTGATTGCTAAACATGGGTTGTGCACATAAGTGTCTGAAATTGATTGGGTGTATTGATTGATTAGCACCAATTGATTGGAGGAACCTAGGTCGAATACAAAAGATTGTGGAATCGATTAGGTTGATCGACTAGATAACACTAATTGATTGCCAAAAAGCACCAATTGATTGCAGTTTATTTTGTTGTTCACAGAATGTTTCCAAATCGATTGTTGGATCGATTGATGCTCACTAATTGACTGGACCAATTGATTAGAGTAGATAAATAGAAGCTTTCCAAGTCAATCAAGGAACTCAACTATTGTGTACCAATTGATTGTCATGTCCAGGAATTGACATATACAGTGTATCAATCGATTGTTCCCGTTGGCAATTAATTGAGAAATGTGTCAATTGATTGGTAGTTGATACTAATTAATTGATAATTAATTTTAGCTAAGCCTTTAGCAGCTCTTTTTCCTATATTCTTCCTTGCTCTTATTGCTTAGTTGAATCTATATTATCACCAAAGCGAGAACTATTGGGGAGGCTAAGAGTGTTAGCGTAGAGGGATGCATATTTATGCTAAGGGTGATTGACCCAAAGAAAAATCATTCTTATGTCAGATATATGTTTAAGGAAGCTCACAAGTCTAGTTTGCTTCAAAGTCATGCGCATAATGTATCAACCCAAAAGAAGGAGAACTATATAACTGATTAGAAGTGTTGTAAGTGGTGTTGAAAATATAAGCTAATTAAGAAAGCTCATGAATAAAATATCATGCGCATAATGCGTCAACCCAAAGGAAGGTGAGTTATGTGACAAATAAAGGTGATTATGAGTTGTTTGGAGAGTACCACTAGTAAATTATAATTTAGTCTAAAAACTTAGTGTAATATTGCATTAGGTATCTCAATCAATATCTATAAATTACATGTTTTGTTTGTTGCATTATGTTACTACACAACTATAAAGATACATGCTTTATTTAGTTATATTAAGCTATATTCTTTACTTTTGTTTATGTAGAGTTCTCAATATCTGCTAATTTGAACAATATTTTTATACTTACTAGCACAAACTTTGGACAATAAAAAAATATATAACAATACTTTTAGGCTGCATGGATCTAGACTTTACATTTAGGCACAATCGTCATGCATCTTTAACTAGTGATTCCACTGTGGTACAAAAGGTGATATATGATAAGTGGGAGCGATCAACTCACATGAATCTAATCATCATGAAGATGTCCATTATGGAATCACTTAAAGGTTTGATTACTGAGAATACAGATGATAAAATCTTAATTAAGGAGTTAATAAATTGATTTGTTTCGAACGAAAAGATTGAGACTACTATAGTTCTCATGAAGTTAGTGTATATGTGGTACAACGAGAAGGGTAGCATTAGAGAGTATATCATGGAAATGCCAAACTTGGTTACAAGGCGTAAGATACTAAAGTTAGATATGTCTAAAAATATTAACCTTATCCTAATCTTTCTGCTTACACAGTTTACTACCTTTAAGATAAGTTACAACACTCAAAAGTAGAAGTAGACACTAAATGAGCTCATAACTCAGTGTATACAGGAAGAAGAGACACATCTCACAGTGCTTATTTTGCATCCTCATCTCAATATTTGAACTAGAAGAAAATAAAAGATAAAGTAAGAGTAAAGGTAAGGGTAAATAACTTGCAATGGCAGAGGCTCCAGGGCATAAGGTTCAAAAGCAATAAGATTTAAACCCAACTTGTTTCTTTTATAAAAAGAAAAACCATCTGAAGAAAGATTGTCCCAGATATGCTAACTAGTGTGTCAAGAAAGATAAACTTGTCAACTTTATTAGTTTAGAAGTGAACCTAACTACTGTGCATTATAACCCTTAGTGGATAAATATTGATACAACTATTCACATAAGTGTAACTATGCAAGATTTCTTCAAGAGCCGAATGTCAATTGATGTTGAAAGATTCATCTATACAGGAATCGACAAGAAGGTGAAAGTAGAGGTGATAGGTGTCTTTAGAGTTTGTTTAGGGAAAAATATACTTATGAATTTGAAAAATATATTTGTAGTATCGTTATTTAGACTGAACTTAATTTCTATTTCATGTTTGGACAAATTTGAATACACTTGTTCATTTGGAAATGAAAAATTTAGTATTTTTTGAAATTCTATCTTATGTGGGATTGATTCTTGGTTGATAAATTATACAAATTGGACACTAAAACTCTTTCAAATAATATTGTGATGCATAGTATAAGTGTAAAGTATGGTGTGACGAAAGAGAATTCATCCATGTTATGACATAAGTGTTTAGGGTATATCTCTAAATAACTCCTAAAAAGATTAATATCACTAGAAATTTATGATTTCCTAGATATGTTAGATTTTAAAATCTACATTGAGTGTATCAAGGGGAAAATAAGAAACAAAAGTAATAAAAGTTCAAGGAGCAGTAATGGAGTCTTAGAGCTTATATATACAGATATATATAAATCATTCCCTAAGGCTTCTTGGAACGGACAAACATACTTTATAAATTTTATAGATGACTATTTCTAATATGGATACTTCTATCTTATTCACAAGAGGTCACAATCCCTAGACATGTTCCAAACCTTCAAAACCAAAGTTAAAAATTAACTTGGTAATTAGAAGATTACGACCATAAAATTAAACTATGTTAGTGAATACTATGGTAGATCTGATAGATCTAGTGAACAAAGTTCTGGGTCATTTATGAATTATCTTGCAGAGTATGGAATCATTACATAATACACCACACCTGGGCCCCCTCAATAGAACAATGTAGTGAAGAAACAAAATCGAATCCTAAAAGATATTGTGAGAAGTATGATTGCATTTTCTTTACTACCGGAGTTTTTATGGGATGAGACACTCAAGACTACGGTTTACTTACTTAACAAAGTCCTAGTAAGGCAGTAACGAAGACCTCATACGAGTTGTGGATAGGAAAGTGCCTAGTCTTAGGCATCTATCTACATGTCTAAGGTTGTGATGTGGGAATAAAAGAGAAATTTTTACCTTTATATTATTTTTATCGAGTTTAGTATTTAGGATATTTTGATAACTTATATCTTTATATTTTTAGGTTTTGAGTCCATTTAGGATATTTTAGATTTTTAGTATATTTATAATATTTCCTTTGTATCATGATTTCTTTCTTTTCTTTGTGTATTAGGCTTTGAAGTCTATATAAATAATTTTTAGGTTGATGTCAAGGAGGTTTTTGATTAATAAGAATTTGCCACTACGCCATTTCTTTCCAAACATCGAGTTTGGTTGTTTATCTCCTGATATTCTATAGAATCAACAGGGTTTAGAAGATGACTTTTGATATTCGTGTGTGAATTAATGAAATCAATAATTATTCATTGCATCAGTTAGTATCAAAGTGAGGTTGATCTTGTGGAGTCAATCGTTTTCTCCTTCTTCAGGAATGAGGAGTTTTACCTTTCTATTTCTTGATTTTCGTGCATGAATCAATAGGGTTAGAAGATTGCCTCTAGTATTCATACGTGAATCAACGAATTCAATAGCTTTCCGCTACATCACACCAAGAAGATCGCAATGCTTCGACAATGCTTTTGATGATGATATAACTAGTAATTTGAGGACGAATTTTCTTCACCATGGAGAGAATGATATGGGAACAAATTTTTTTTAATCTTTTTATTATTTTTCTCGAGTGTGATATTTAGAGTATTTTTGATAATTTCTATCTTTTATATTTTTTAGATTTTTAAAAGTCCATTTAGGATATTTTAGGTTTTTAGTATTGTTTAGAATTTTTCCTTTCTATCATATGTTTTTTTTTAAATTTTTTTATGTATTAGGGTTTGAAGTCTATATAATAATTATTTAGGGCTGATGTAAGAATATTTTTGATCAATAAGAATTTAATGCTGCGTCGTTTCTTCCTAAACTTTAATTTTGGTTGTCTATCTCCTAGTATTCTACGTAATCAATAGGGTTTAAAAGATCACATTGGTATTCATGTGTGAATCAAGGGAACCAATAATTATCTATTGTGTCAGGTTGTCCAACTGAGGCTATGCCTAATAAAAGTAAATTAGACTTTTGAATCGTTAATTGTCATTTTGTATGATACTCTGAAACTCAAGAGGTTTTAAGTTTTACAACCTCTTGAGTAGATCCTTTTTCGAGATTGGTAATGTCAAATTTATTGAGGATGGCGAGAGTGATAAAGTTAGGAAAATATCATTTGAGCATAACATTGATGATCCTAATATGATAGCTATCAATTTAGCTAATAGTGTATGGTTATCATTCTATATACAGTTGAAATTACACAATAAGAAGGGGTAGTTGATCACTATATTTCCATGTCCCCTCCAATACAATTGGAAGATACATCAGCTCAAATAAAGATATTCCCTCCTATGGCTCATAATGACTCCTAACTACCTCAAGATCAAGTGTCACTAAGAAAATCCATTAGAGAAAGGAGATTCATGATGTCACATAATTATGTATATCTTCAAGAACATGAGCTTGACATAGGGTTAGAAGATGATCTCACATCTTTCCAATAAGTCAAATAAGGCCCTCATCTGGAAATATAGATTGATGTCACAAGGGAAGAGATGAAGTGTCTAGTGAACAATGACGTTTAGGAACTTGTCTAATTGCTTGAAGATGTGAACTTGTTAGTTGTAAATGAATATTTAAAATCAAATGAGATTCACATGACAATGTCAAAAAGTATAAGTCACGCATAATCGTTAAGGGATTCTCTCATAAGGAGAATATTAATTATAAGGAGATTTTTTTGTCGATTATAATGAAACATTCTCTTAGGATAATCATGATACTTGTAGCTTATTATGACCTAAGGCTACACCAAATAAACATTAAAACTATATTTTTCAATGAAAACATTGAGAAAACTTTATATATGGTGCAACTAGAGAACTTTGAGTTGGGAGATTCAAAACACCTAGTATGTAAACTAAGGAAGTCCATTTATGATTTAAAGTAGACATACCGTTAATTGTATTGAAAGTTTGATCAAATAGTTTCTTCATACGGTTTTAAGGAAAATATAGTTGATCAATATTTATATATCAAGTTCAGTGGGAGCAAGTTTATTATACTTATTCTATATGTGGATGATATATTGCTTGCAAATAATGATAAGAGTCTATTGCTAGAACTAAGCCATTTCAATTAGTTGAATTTGAAATATGGTGATATATCTTTTATCTTGGGAATACAAATTGTTCATGATCGTTCAAGGTGTACACTTGGATTATCATAAAAGGCTTATATAGAAAAGGTACTCATTTGGTATGACATGAAAAATTTTGCTCCTGGCGACGCTCCTATGTCAAAGGGTGATAGACTTAGCTTGCAACAATGTCCATGCCATGAACTTGAGATGAAGAAAATGCAGTAATTCTCCTATGCACTGACAATAGGGAGTTTGATGTATATTCAAGTATGTACGCAATTGGATCTTGATACATTATGGGGATATTAGATAAATATTTGAGTAACCTTAGATCATAGCATTGGAAAGTTGTAAAGAGGGTTATGAGGTCAAAGAATGAAGGATTACATGCTCACATATCGAAGATCAGGTCATTTGGAGATCATTAGATATTCAGAATCTAATTTTACTGAATGCTTAAGTGGCAGGAGGTCCACCTTAGATTATATCTTCATGCTGACAGGAGGGGTTATATTTAAGAAAAGCATCAAACAGACTCTAATAGTCACTTCCACTATAGAGACACAGTTTATAGTCTACTATGGAGCTTTAAATCATGGGATATGGATACATAACCTTATCACAAGTTTACAGATCATTGGGGCATTGACAAGCCATTAAAGATCAACTATGATAATAAAGTTGTAGAACTGTATTCCAAAAATAATCATAGTTTATCAAAGTCTAAACACATTGATATAAAATTTATGACGATTAAAGAAAGAGTTTAGAGTGGTCAAATTATGATAGAACATATAAAGATAGATTTTATATTAGAAAACTCGCTCACCAAGGACTTCTTATCCAAGGTGTTTTATTTGCATATGTAAAATACGAGAGTTCTTTCTTTTGATGAAGTAATCATTTAAGGAATCTGTATTTTATATAATGCTCTATATTAATCAATGCATGTATTTTTAGCTTATTGTGTGTACTAAATCTTGAAAGCAAGTGATGGATCCAACAAGCAACCAGTCGAACCACTTGTGTGCTAAGTCAAATAGAGTGTTTAAAAAGCCTGACACTTGATGGTATCATTGTACTGATATAACAGCGTAGCGTTCTGAAATTTATGAAGGTGATCTTCTGGATTGCTACCGTCATATTCTCCGATGGTTGGGGGCTTATACCCCTTCGACAGTTTTTTTTCTCGAGCACCCTCAAAGAGAAGGGCACTTGTAATTCCTCAAGCAACTCCCTCGGATCCTCCCTAAAAACTATGACCTTCCCCTTCTTTGAATCTTTGTGCAGGGAACTCTTGGCCATGGAGGCTTGGTACTTCTCTTTCTTGTTATAATAATCCAGATAGGGGTCGCAATAGAAAACTCAGGAGAAATCCTCAGGATGTTTCCTCTTAGACCCCCTATCTGAAGCATGGGTTTGGTCCTTTGAAACTGCAAGCATCCTGTGTGGTTGTGAAGCGGTGGTGTGTTTTTCGGAAGCCGCTCGTCTCTTGGCTTCCTTGAATAGTTTGTACTTTTCAGCTGTCATTGTGACTTTGATCTTACCAGTGTCCTCTATCATCATATTCCAGAACATGTGAACTAGATTCCCACAGACGATGCCAAATTAATCTTGTCTAAAATTTAAGTTAGACGGAGACTGGCGGAGATGGAGTTAGGGTTGATGGAGAGGCGACTTTGATGCACTCTACGTACACTCGTTCAAAAGGCTAACCCCCACGTGGAACTCCAAGATCTAAAGTACGAGAACTGGTGGTAAGCGAACTCTACACACACTCAGACAAGGACCCAGAATGTTAGAGACTAGAAACTAGGGAAAAAGTTCTCACATTGGCCCTCCGACGCTCAAGTCAAGTATTTTTTCCCCAGAAGAACAGTGTACTAAAGAAAAAGAACTGTTGAAGATGAGTGCATATGTGCACGTACCTGGCTAAGGAAGAGGACCTCCCTTTTTTATATGACACTGCATACCTTTAGAGCATGCCTATTGTCAGCGAATGTCGGGTGTCAGGGTCTGTCGAATGAGAGAGGATATATAGTGGCCTCCTATTGGTGGAAGAAAGGTTCCATTCACAAGTGCTAGCAGCCCACTAGAATATTCCTTGATGTATAGCAGTTATTCTCTGACAGGAGGTTACGATTCCCTGTAATTATTGTCACTTAGCACTTTCTGTCCCACCCGGGTTTAGTATAGATAGCTCGGGATGGCCGCTTAGATGTACCACCAGGCTTGAGCCTTGATGAGGAGGATAAGTTGTGGCGAATCGACTAGGTTTTATTTGAAACTATGGCGAGAGACCCATCTTTCACGTCTTGATTTTAGTGAAAGTACTAGGCCCATCTACACAGCCTGAGCTAGGGAAGTCCAATCAATCAGGGGCAAGTCAAGAACTAGTCCAAGCCACATCTTATGTCTCAGATCTGGGGACCTGCCCTGCCTATGCCCGACCATAAATTATGCGGTTGATGACATGAGGTGGTCTAACTCCCTCCTTCTCTTGACTTTCGACTGCCACATACCTTTGACTTTTGACTGTCATGTCCCCTTGAATTTTGACTTCATGGCCTTATCAGGCCCCACCTTTATACACCGTATCAAGATACATTATATGGTTCGATGTATCACTATTCCTTTCAACTTCCTCTTGCTATATAATATGCTAGCTCCCGCATCTGATCACAACCTAATCAAATACATGATTCAATCTAACCTTTTACCTAACATCAAAACTGAAAAAAATGAACTCAACCCGATGACGCAACTCGAGTCAACCTGAAAAAATCAGGTTCGAGTTGAGAGTTTTCAGGTTCGGGTCGGGTGCAGGTCGACGGGTAGGGTTCATTTTTTACACCTCTATCCATTTATGTACAAGCAATAGCTTCCCCCAGATGGATTGTCTATCAAGGTTAAGTTGCCCTCCCCTTTTTTGTTCCTTCTCAATGGCTTAGGGTCCAGTCTATCTATGCATAATATAAATATATATAGGGATAAAAGAAACACTATCTCTAGAGCTCCTAAAGCTTGTTAATTCGTTAAGTGGACAACACATTCCATTTCATTAATCTTATCAACTGCCCTTGGATCTTTTGCTCGACGACAAGAAGTGGAGGGAGAAGAGAGAGGAGAAAAAACCTTAATCAAATTAAGTTGTTCTCCAATGAATTATTAATTCATTATTCTCATCATGGAGGAGTATATATATATCTCTCCACAATGACTTGGGGAGCAAGTCGTCTCCCAAATCCAAAACCTAATAGCAACCCAATCCGCTATCATTAAGTTTGGTTCAAAATCAAACTAACTTGATTCAAAACAAAAATTCTCTTGGTTCATTATTAAATCAACCCAACTTTAGTTCATAACTAAACCAAAAGGAATTCAACCTTACCTACAAGAGGCGTAACCCATCATTACTTCAGTTCCAACAAATATATTCCATATTGCATCTTGTCTGTGTTGGTGCAGCGGGGGTCGACAAGAGGGGGTGAATTACCTATAAAATAAATAACCTCTTCTCATTCTTTTGATTTAGTTAGTAGCACAATTAAAATAGTAATAATAAAACTGAACTAAACAACTTAAAAGAAAAATTAAGCAGTCAAAATTTTACTTGGTTATAACCTAGGCAGTTGTTAATTCAATGCAGTGAAAGACACTAAAAGATCTCTTTCGTTGAAGGTAGAGAAACCTCTTACAATCATTGAAAAGCTTAAGAATTTATCCGCGGCTTGAAGGCACCTTCAAAGTGGTCTAAGGTGCCTTCCATCAGATAGAATTTATCCACCGAGGATAAAACTTTATCCTTAGGTAACGACTAGGGAAGATGCCTTCCATAGGTTGGAAGGCGCCTTCCATGAAGCATTGAAGGCACCTTCCAGCCCATGGAAGGCGCCTTCCACAAGGCAGACCAAGTTGGTCTTCTTTGCTTCTTCGCTTCTTTGATTCTTCGCATGGGTGATACTCTGATTATCTGGAGTTGAGTTCACCCGAACTCAAGTCTGACCTTCTCCTTAAGCAGCCTTCCTCCCTAGTTTCTTGTCCCTCGGACTGCCATACACATCCTTCTCATCTGCCGGTGTACTCTTCCGTAGCACTTTATCCTTCGGATGCATCAAGCCCATCGACTCTCTTCTCGTGCCATCCTTCTCATAACTACGTCTTTAGCTCAACTTCTTGTGTTCCTAAGTTACTACACACTTAGACATAAGAATCAAATACAGACAGGACTTAACTTAACCTGGTTGATCACATCAAAACTAACCCGGGGTACTTACAATTTGGTTTTACCAAACTTAGTCTCTCTCAATCTAAGAATCTAATTCTCAAACATATTTTCTATCTTTTGGATATACTCATAGTGCGTGTAACCCAATAGATTCTCAATTTATGTTGATCGTCCATAATTAACCATTAATTATGGATTGATTATCAATAACACCTAGTAGTACATCATAATTCCCAATTAACAAGAAAATCACAGTTCATTCTAAAACTAAATCTGAATCCTTCAGTAGCTACGGTTATTAGTGCATTTATTTTTTTCACTTATCTTATATCAATTGGTTCAGGACGTGGTCTATGTGTCAGTCTCTACTAGGCTAACTGCATTACACCTAACCAAGTAGTACACTACAATAAATGTGACTTTCTATAATACCCAATTACTTTATTCACAACGTACATCACACGCTGCACAACTCAAAGTGTTAAAAGTCCTAACACATCAATAGCACATGGTCATGCGCTACAATTAAGAGCATCCGCAGCGTACGATGGCATGATGCATTTAATAGCAATTACAATGCATGTCCTTGCACTATAGTTAATAGCAATTGCAACCATAACGCACGTTGCAGTTAATATCAATTATGGCATGCACCATGCATTGCGGTTAGCATTGTTGTTACAATCAATCAAATACCACACATATTAAAATACCACATACATGTCACATACAATTATAATACTGTTGGTGCAGTTTACACTAACGGTCTAACTTAGATTTTGATAAATGATAAGTCAGTTAAGTTAGGTGTTGTTGTGATCTGATTGTTTAACCAAGTGTGCAGGAGTTGACGGGTCTAGAGGACTTGACACCAGGCTAAAATTCAGCAAA
>JBBMJZ010000126.1:3957390-3967905 GCA_037833815.1 Zingiber zerumbet
AAGTAGGATAAAAATCGTGATCAATTTAATAGAAAATATACTCCATTCTACTTTAATGTGTTGAATTTAATAGAAATTGTACTCACTTTTAGACTATTTGTACCGAAAAATATGAGGGTTAATTTCGATAGAAATATACTCAATTCTAATATAAAGTACTGGATTCTAGTGTACAATGCTCAATTTAACCGGAATTATACTTGTTTTTAGACTTTTTATACTTAAAAAATCTGAGGGGTAATTTAAGTAATAATATTTACATGAGGGAGTTGAAACAAGTAATACTTTAC
Source organism: Zingiber zerumbet (assembly GCA_037833815.1). Taxonomy (NCBI): domain Eukaryota; kingdom Viridiplantae; phylum Streptophyta; class Magnoliopsida; order Zingiberales; family Zingiberaceae; genus Zingiber; species Zingiber zerumbet. The sequence goes on from JBBMJZ010000126.1 coordinate 3,957,681, forward strand.
AAGTAAGAAATGGAAATAAAATTTTTTATGATTAAAAATTATAGGTAAAATTATAATTATGATTAAATATTTTTCTCTAATTTACCGTATTCCTAATCGAGAAATAAATTACCAAAAGGTTATGAAGGTATGAATTATCTTTTATCACGTAGTGCACAGTGAGCACTTGTGTGTTAGATTCTAATTGGTGAGATGAGCAGGAGATGAATCAGGGATCATCCCGTCCCTTCAGCTTTTCAACTCCAAGTTGAAGTAGCAGAGGTAGCAGGCTGAGGCCCCAAGCAAAATTTCCACGACCTCCTGAACATGCCTGCCTGCAGTGGTCCGTACGCTTTCGGAATCTTTTTCTCTCACAACCTGCAGCCATCAGCCCACTCGAAGCGACCCAGCTCCCCAGGCCACGTACAGTGAACAACCTCCCTCCTTCCCTCACGATTCGCATCTTCTTCGATCCATCCTCGCCAGTTTAGTTTTAATCACCGCGCGTGATATTGAGGATTATGGAAAATTCTCAAACGATCTGATTGATTAGAGTGCGTTTTTGCAGGCTTGATTAGACGAGATCTGGGGGCTGTTGATGGAGTTCCTGCCCAACCCTGATAGCCCTGGCTCCAACAACAGTGGGGGGAGCAGCCCGAACAGTAGCCCCAAGAACTCAGTGACGGCGGCGCCGTCTTCGTCGCCAGCCACGGCGGTGGGAGCTTCTGCTTCTGCTTCTTCTTCCTCCTCCTCCTCCTCGGCTGCGGCGAGTCCTTCGCTGAGCCGGTATGAGTCGCAGAAGCGGCGGGACTGGAACACGTTCGGGCAGTACCTGGGGAACCACCGGCCGCCGCTGTCGCTGTCGCAGTGCAGCAGCGCGCACGTGCTGGAGTTCCTGCGGTACCTGGACCAGTTCGGGAAGACGAAGATCCACTCCCACGTCTGCCCCTTCTTCGGCCACCCCAGCCCGCCGGCGCCCTGCCCCTGCCCGCTCCGCCAGGCCTGGGGCTCCCTCGACGCACTCATCGGCCGCCTCCGCGCCGCCTACGAGGAGAACGGCGGCCGCCCGGAGACCAACCCCTTCGGCGCCCGCGCCGTCCGCCTCTACCTCCGCGAGGTCCGCGACGTCCAGTCCAAGGCCAGAGGCATCAGCTACGAGAAGAAGAAACGCAAGAAACCGCCGCCTCCTCTTCCCCACCAACACCACCCTCCTCCGCCGCCGCCGCCGCCGCCCGCCGCTGCCTGATCCATCGCCTCCTTCCTCCCAGATATGCTTTAGATTTTTACCTCTGTCTCCCGATTTGGTCGCCTTTATCATTAATTTATGCCTTCATTTCCGACGATCGTTCGAACATATATATTCTTGACTTATATATATTAATCAGAAGCATGTAATCACAGAAACTTGTGCTCATGCAAAAGCCCGACGACGATCCATGACGTGATGCTCAGTCAGTCAATCACCGATCACGGCAACTTTCTTTCCTTCTTATAGATACGTTCATTGCTGCAAAATTTTACTCACTTACTTTCCCATTCTAATTCCATTTCCTTGCTTGCAAAAATGCTCTTTCGACTTCCAATTCCCAGGACTTCTCTTTATGATCTGACACTTGCAATCTTTGTTCTCACTTTTGGCAAAAACAGTCTTTTTTGCTCTCTCGGGAAACCAAAAGCTGATGATGCCAATTCACCATAATCAATGCTTGCGCTAGGAAAAATTAGTGGATGAACAGTTTGATTATGATGCGAGTGTACGAAAAAGATCAATTGACGGAATGTGATATGATCCTTAAATATAAATATAAATATAAATCTATTATTTGGTTGTAAAATATAATCTTGCCGACAACACGAGATTGTGGTTTAATAATATACGTGTAACCCTTTTAAATCCTTCCACTGCCACCACTGTCTTTGTGAGAATACTAAATCATTTTTAGACTCTAGAACACTCTCTGAGAGTTCTTGGGAGTAGTGTAGTTACTTTGTATAATACATTGATGGTACTTAGCTTGTTTTATCTTTAGAAATTCCTTTGCTTTGATCAATAAAAGCATCAACACATGTGTAATTACTGTATAAGAGTACATTACTACACTCCTCCCCCTCCTAAAATAAAAGAACAATAATGTTTTTTAGTGAGTCAAGAACCTCTCTGTTGTCCATGCATGAAATATGAATTGTGCTCTTTCTTGTTCGTATGAAGTTCTCAAAGTGTGTTCAGTGCTCTTCTGTCCATACAATTAATGGAAGCATATATCAAGAAATGAATGCACTTGACTCTTTTCCTAACAAGACAGAAATGCATCTGCATGCTCCATTAGTTTAATATAACCGTACTAAAGCTTTTCAGGAAGAGAATATAATTAATTAAATACAAAATGTAACCATACCTTTTAGTTTTTAGAAATCTTTGATCTTTTTCCTTCTATTAAATTTGTCATCTAGCTATGATTAATTTGATATTACTTGATTTTAAAACAAACAATGATACTTTAGGTTTGGTATATTGCTCTTCTTTTATCTCAAATGGTATGTTTATTTAGTTTTGTTTTTGTCATACTTAACTGAGGATGAATAAATGGTGTTACAGTTAAATTATAAAAATATTAAACTTAGTTATGTTACTGATAATGTGATCAAATTGGATGATAAGTTTAATGGAGGAATCAAATTAATATTTATAGGTTGAAACTTAATTAGAGGTAGTTCAAACCCTAACTGAAGACTTATTTGCAGTAAACTTAATTTTTGATGACCTTGTTTAGTACATCAATTGAAAGGGGAAAAATCTTTTAATGAATATCGGTTTTTGTTATTATATTTCTTTTTGATGAGATATATATAATGACTTGTATTTGGGAAATCATGGATATTTCACTGATCATGAAAGGCAATATATATAAAGGTTTATAATTATAACAATTTTACATGATCAAAGTTTCGATCAGTCTATTCTAATTGAATTGTTCTTGTTAGAATTTGCTTGGTCTTTGATCTTGTTGCTTGGAGTTTTTGTGAATCTTGTCCTCTATTAGCATTCGATTTACAGCACAAATTAAAATGAGTAATGACTTAATTTGTTAGCAGGTTTGTCAGCATGATTTGCAAGTAAATTAGAAGAAGCTAAACATACTTGTTTTGTGGATTTTGTGAAATGACAATCAATTTTAGTGTGGTTTTATCTTGACATGGAAAATATTACCGTATGAATCGTATAGTATTTAACTTTCATATTTCTAGTATCAACAATGATATCGTCATTCGGTTACTACTATTCGAATATGTAAGATAGCTACCTAATAGGATATTGAATCTCGATCTTCAATCATTTACATTATTAGCTTTTAAGGTAGAAGTTGGGAAGCACCATTATATGATCAATGGTGAAAGAGGTTGAGATGAATTGATCAGCTAATGAAAAGCATGAGGAATATCAGGGATGTGATACTGAAATTTATTAGTCGATCGACAAGTTAAGTACCCGAAGAGAGTGACATCTGACACTTGATCATCTAAAGATTTTAATTGCTAGTAGAACCATCACTTGCTATCGTATGAACGGTAAAGAAGAATTGGATGGAGTAGTCTTTTGACAAGAGTAGAAGACATAATAATGTTCTATCACATGCATACTTCTACAAGATCTCCATTCGAGATGATATTTTTGAACCGAAGCAATGGCAAGATTAAGTGTTTGTGCAAAACTGAGTTTAGCCATTGGTGCAAAGGTTTCTAGCTCTACAACCAACTCCTTGTTTCTGATTATAACGTTTGTACCATCTTTTTCTTTAGTTTTCAATTTGTATATCCAATATAATAGTTTCGATTTCCCTCTTTGAGGCATCTCATCTTTCCAGATATATATAACTCCTCATTAAAAGAAGAATATCAAAGAAAAAAAGTTTCATAACCCTGTTATTGAATACTATATATGTGTCCATTAGTGATACTCATTAGAGTTTATGCTCTTGAACAATTGTAGTGATCTTTCCTGCTTGAATGAGTCGAAGAACCTTATTTTTCTTTTTCTCCTTTCTTACTGTCCTCCTCCTTTCTCTACCTTCTATTTGGAACATCTTCTTTATGTGGATTGTGTCTTGTTTTGATTGGCGATATTTAGCATCGTGAAGATCCATGGTGGTGAGCATTTCTTCTGAGTAAGGAGGGTCTTAGAAACGTTCTTTGACACAGAGTAAACGTCTACGATAGATGCCTACTGAGTAAACATTCAAAACTTATCAAGACATTCCAAACTTTCTTGATCTCAAATGATTATGTGGCAGCAAATTAAAACGATCAATATATCATCAGTAATAGTAACAATTGGTAGCATGTAATGCTTTGTAAAAATTATGGTTTGTCTCTAATTTGTTGGAATTTTTTATAAAATTCAATGTTAAATGATAAGCGACAAGCTGTAGGATTAAATCCTAAATATAAAACTGGTATAGAAAATAATAATAATTTTTTTTATAATCTAAGTATCCTATTCATACGACCGTCTAAATATTTTGCATTGTGTTCTATACTTTTCTATCAAATAGATCATAAACATATGCTCTAGCCGAGGATTGACCCATTCTTAGAATATGGTGACAAAAGTTTAGCTTTTATAACCCAGTATCCAACTTTTAGAATAGACTAAGTCCTCGGGATGACCAATTCAATTCCATAGAAGTTTTGCACTGCATTCCATGCTTTTCCATCAAATAGAGCATAAGGATGCTCCAGCCGAGGATTGATCATGATGCTCAGGAAATCCACTAACTGTCTTTACCACTGCACCGTACCCCAGGGCAAGACCTAATCCTTCTCTTTTTTTAGCTGACACCAAGTTTTCAGCTTATGTCAACTAATCAAGGGATGACCGATCCAGCCCTAGTGAAGTTTTCCACGACAACCAGGATAAATCATGAAGCGTTTTGTAGTGGGTGACCTATCAACCTAGCGTTCTTAGATTAATCTTCTATTAAGAAAAATTCATCCGTTAATTCACTGAAACTGAGACTCAATTATTAGATGTATGGGAAACTAAGAAGATGTCTTACCGTTGCATCATTGCCCGAGGGCAAGACCTAATGTTGGGAGATTGTTGGTACAATCGTCTTTGAGTCGAGGTTGACCCGTTTGAATAAGCTCAAGTGGATTCAAACTTGAGTTTCGATGTTTAGACATTATATTTGGAAAATATCTGAAAAATGTCAAGTAGGTCAAGGTTGATTGGATATTTGATGATATGTAAGAGGAAAGTCAAGTAGGTCATGGAGGAACAAATACTTGATTGGCAAAGTCCTAACTCGAGGATTAGGCAAGGATAAAGTCTTAACTGGATGTTAGGCAAGGTAAAGTCCTAACTGGAGGTTAGGAAAGACAAAGTCCTAACTCTAGGGTTAGGTAAGGAAAAGTCCAAGTGGGTCAAGGATGACTGCACGTTGGCAAAGGGAAGTCCTAACTGTGGTTAGGCAGAAGAAAGTTCAAGTGGGTCAAGGAGGATCTCATGTTGACAAAAGGAAGTCCTAACTACAGTTAGATAAAGGAAAATCCAAGTAGATCAAGGAGGACCATACGTTGGCAAAGGGAAGTCCTAACTGTAGTTAGATAAAGGGAAAGTGGGTCAAGAAGAACCGCACATTGGCAAGAGGAAAATCATAACTGTGGTTAAGCAAGCGAAAAATCTAAGTGGATCAAGGAAGACCGCACTTGGTGAACAAAAGTCCAACAAGAAGTTGGCATGAGATGGAAAGTCCAAGTGAGTCAAAGGTTAACTGGACACTTGGTAAAGAAGTCCTAACAGGTCACGGTTGACCGGATGTTGAGCAAGGGAACCCTAGACTTGGGTTAAGTGAGTTAAGGTTGGGCAATTAATTGGGTAAATCTATTAAGCCAAAGTCAATCGATCATGTGATCAATTGGGGGTTGTTCTCACGAAGCACAGTGTTTTATTGTGCTAAATTGATTGGGAAAGTGCACAATCGATTAGGAGAAACTCGTGAGAAATAGTGGGGTTCTGAATCGATCAGGTGATCGATTAAGCCACGTGAATTGATTAGGTGATCGATTGGGAGAAGTTCGCGTGACAAACAGTGGATTTCTAAATTGATTAGGTGATCAATTAAGAAGTCTCGTAATCGATTGGTTAATTAATTGAAAGAAGAAGAAAAGAATAGTTGTAAGGTTTAGATGGTTGGATTTGCTTAGATATGATGTGACAATTGATTGAGGGTAAGGTCAATCGATTGGGAACCCTAATCCACGGGATATAAACGCGTTTGAAGATTCAAATCATTAGTTCTTCTTCTCCTTACTTCATTGCTAGTTGTTGGATGATTCATGGCAAAGTATTGGTGCATTTCCAAGTTTATAAGAGGTGTTCCAAGCAAGAAGAAAGCAAATAAGGTTATCATTGTATTTGTGTATTCATTTCCTTGTTCTTGTTATATTTTTCTTGCCGTGAGCTTGTATGAGATTTCTCCACCTCCGAATTATTTTCGAGGAGTGATTTTCATAATGGAGTGTATGCACTATGTGGATCATTGGATTAGTCCCCTCAAAAAGATGGATACCAAGTAAATCCGGGTGTTATCATTACTTCAAGTTTTTCCACTGCAACAAATCAACAAGATGAAGCGATTGGAGCTAATCACCTCCCCCCCTCTCTAGCTCACGGAGTGTTCTAACAAGTAGTATCAGAGTGAGGTCGCTCTTATTTAACTAATCAACGAGAGAATAAGCTAGAGGAAGAAGAAGAAGTTGGAAGCTTGAAACCCTAATTCCAACAAGTCAAGAATTATCATTCAAGAGCTCAAATTCAAAAATAGAGTGTCAAGATGGATTCAGATTTGATATCTGAGCACCTCCACAATTCGGAATTGGAAGCTTTGATCTTTGGAAATCAAAGGTTGAAAATTTTTTCATAATGGAGATAGAGAATAGTTTGCTCTAATGAAGGGCTTTGAAGCTCCAAGAGATTCAAAGGGAAAGCTTCTCAAGAAGAAAAAATGGAATGAGGAGCAAATCAAGAGATGTAAGGTCAATAAAAAAGTAACCAAATTATTAGTAAATTTATTGTCGAGCACCATTTTATGCAAGATTGGAGAATATCAAGATGCCAAGAAGCTATAAAGCAAGTTGACATAACTTCATGAAGATCCAACCTCGGGGCAAAGTGAAACAAAAACCAAAGAAGAAAACTCCTTGGATCAAGAAGAAGATATTTCAGAGGTTAAGAGATGTTTAACATCCGGGGATGAAGTTGAAGAGTCATCTACCTCAAGGATTGAGGGGGACCTAAGCTCATTGATACCAGAACAAGAAAAAGTGTCTACTTCCAGATCAAATGAATAAAAATGTGTCACCCCTACCAGCAAAGGTATACAAATTTTAATTTGTAAAAATAAAAATCATATCATTTGCTTTGAGTCTAGGGAGAATGGACACTACAAGAACAAATACCCAAAGTTAACTAAAAAGAAGGGTCAACAGGCACCCAAGAGCCAGGAGAAGCCAAAGGAGGTCGACCCCATGGTACACAAAGAAAAGGAGTACATTTTGTGTTTTTTCTTGCAATTAAAGAGGGCATTATCAGAGTCAATGTTCAAAGGGGAGAAATTAGACCAAAAAGATAGGAGGAAGCTTAGGTCAAGGGGGAGCTTTCAAGGGCAAAACTAAAGTACCACTATAAATGGTACTTATCTAAATAATGATAAAAAACATGGTAGAAATAATTTCTAGCATTTTAATGTTATTTATCATGTAAATACAAAGTATGAAAAATCTAAGGATAATTACAAGTCATTTCATGCTAAGACCATCATACGTAAGGTTAGGAAGATAGATAATAGTTTAGGCAAAAAAACTAAAACAAATTAAATATGTGCCTAAAAAGAAAAAATGTCCAAGGAAATAATATAAATTTGAGGATTTAATGATAGAAAATCAAGTTTTGAGATCAAAGCTTAATAAATAAGAGAAGATCCTTAAGAAAATGACAATTAGTGTCCAAGGGCCTAAGAAGCAAAACTAGGTTTAGAAGAACAAGAGTCATTCAATGGAAAAAAAATGTTTGGGATACAAACCAAAAGCCAAGAAGAATGTGCCCTCGTACCATAGAATTTCATACGGTTATAGAACTAGCCCTAGATCTAAGAAAGTTATTAAGAATGTCACAAGGGAAGGTATCCCTACAGTTGACCTAGAGGAGACTAGTGTGACTAAGGCTTCTAAGAAGCCTAAGAAGGTCATCAAAAAGGTATCAAGGGAAGTTATCCCTAGTGAGTACCTAGAACACCCGAGGAACATCAATAGATTTTGGATTCCTAAGACTATGTTCTCTGCACCTTAGATGAGTTTAGAGTGTGTCAACTCTAAATGGAAGGGTGGTTAACCCAACAGTGATAAAGTTGGCACTTTGGGTCATTTTCAAGGTAATGTTATATCTTGAAAATGAAAGTTTAAATCTTTACTCGTGAAGAGTAAAAGTGTGTTAATATTTTTTGAGAAATTAATGATTAAATTGACACAATTTAGTTAAAAGTTAAAGAAATGCTAAGTTAGAATTTTTTATATTTTCTTAGGGAGATAAGGGAAACTTAGGCTTATTTTTAATTTAGTGATTAGTTAAGTGATACTCAGATAGAGAATCTAGGTATTTTATTGATGCTAATATTACTATGTTTGTATATCCTTTTATATGTTATGACATCATTTTTTTCATTCATATTTGTTATGAAAAATATAATGTCATGTCATACGTAGATCATTATTTATGATAGTTTTTCTTTTAAAAACTATTCATTTTGATGTATGTTATAATCATTTTCATACATTATTTTAATTTTTTAAATTAAAAGCAATGGTGTCAATTGACATCTTAGGTTGGATGATCAAATTTTAAATGTCTAGTTAAAAATATATAATTTTTTAGTTTTAGCAAAAACCTACTTTAGGCCTCACAAGACCATAAGTTTGACTTGTATATTTTTTTTTTGAAACATATTAGATACAAGCTAAGTGAGATGTTAGGAAGATGAACAAAACTCAAGATGTTGATTTAGTGCATCCTTTTGAGTTTTAATTTCAAAACAAGTGATTATGTGAAGTCCAATCATTGGGAAAGTAAATATACAAGTCATGTGTATTTAGTCTAAAGAACATGGTTAAAAATTTATTTTAAAATTATTTTAAAAAATCTTGGTGAAGTCTATCTTTTGATAGGAATCGCCATTGATTAGTTTGATATAAAGTAAAGTGGAACATTGAAATTTTTTTAATAGTTTCCAATTTTGTATCAACCTTTGAAAATGGAAATTATTTTCATAGATAATTATTTTCCCTAATAGTATATGACATAAGTAATATCTATAGAATCTCTACACATAAATAGGGGGTGAATATTGACCGTCAATTTTTGTTGCATTTTTATCGTTCGTTCTTTCTACAGAGTGTTAGTACGCAACAGAATAATAATAAACAAAAAGGAAATAATACTTACGGGATTTACTTAGTTTTCAACCTCTAGGGTCAGTATGTCCAAGGCCTAATCACGGGAGGCATCCGTCCAATAGTGGTCTCCTTTACAGACTTTTCGGAGGTGGAGAAACTCGTCTTACAGTTCAAAGTACAAGCACAAATAAGATATAGAATGAAGCACAACTTGTAAATATAAAATACAAACAAACAGTTGCGGCCAATCTGAAAGTCCTGAGTGTAACGCACCCTTCCTAGAGCTTCCCCGATCACAAAGCTTCGGAGCATGTTCGTTTGAGAGCAGAGATGAAGAGTAGGATAGAAGAGTTTGTCTTGAATGTAGATTCTTCGTCTCCTTTGATAGAGTTAGATTAGATCCTTATTTAGATCAACACTTATCTGGATGAAACCATATCTGGCTCAAGCCTTATCTCTATCCATATTATCTGGTTTATCTTATCCTCATGCAAATCATAAAGATGAACTAGATCTTTTGTCATATCATCTTCCATGTCAACTGATCCTGTCCGAGCGGTCGGTCAACGGACGCTGGGGATGTGGCGCTCTCTGTTGGCTCCTCACGCAATCCGATGAACCTGCAGCAAAATCGAGCCGGGAGGGGTGTCCCGGCGACGGCCCTCCGACGCTTAAGTCAGGCAAAGCAGAACAAGTGAGTGGCTGAGAGAATGGATGCTCGCATGCGTACCTCCGACGAAGAAGTGGAGGCTTTATATAGAGTCTCCATGGGAACCAGGGCACATACACCGAGGTGTCC
>JBBMJZ010000126.1:4095585-4110715 GCA_037833815.1 Zingiber zerumbet
TGTTTATTTTCCGCTGCGCTAACACGTTTTGTAGAAAGAAACGACGATTTGGGGTCGGCTATTCACACCCCCCCTCTCTAGCCTCCGTCCATCGATCCTAACAACTAGTTGCTTCTTTTACTCGACTTCTTGTGTTCCTAAGCTCCTGCACACTTAGACACAAGGATCAAATATAGGAGGACCTAACTGAACTTGGTTGACCGCATCAAAACTTCCCCGGGGTTCTAACAGCTTGACTAGTCAATCCTAGAGTTCTTATGCATTTTGGAAGGGGCCAACTCTGTTGAGCTCTTCCTTTGTTAGACCACACTAGAGGGTGTTCATTACTATATAGTCGATCTGAGCCTTTTTCTTCATCTTTGGATCCCATTTTTCTGGATCTAGTGGTTCTCCATTATCTCATGGTGGTATGTATCCTTTTATGATGCTAAACCACATGTCGATGTTAGATTTCAAGAAGCATTCCATTCTCCTCTTTCAATAACTAAAGTTTTCTCTATTGAAGAGGGGTGGACGAACATTGTTGTAGCCTTCTTGGTGAGAGTCTGTCATCCTTGTATAACAGAAAATTTAACAAAGATTTCCAAGACTTTGTCTTGGGATTAGTAGTGTGGGATAAAGAATAATAATAAATAAATAAATTAGTACAACAAAAAAGAAAATAGCTTGAAAGACAGTTAAGTCTTTGTAAAGCAACTTGACTTTGATACCAATTATTGGATTGTGAAAGACAAAAGAGGGGGTGAATCTCATTCAATTAAAATCTTTTATTTTTTGTTAAAGTAAAACAACATCAGAGTAAACTTGGCAGTGGAAATAAAAAGAAAGCAAAAGTAAAAACATGATTATTTTTACTTGGTTCAAAGCCCGCCCAGCCAACTCCTACTTCAAGACTTGTGATCCTTGACCGCTTTCGTTGAGCAATACTAAATAGTATCTGAAGAAGCAAGATCGTACAAGTATGATATGGAGATAATAACAGTCCTACTATCTTCAAACAATAAGTGCAAAATAAAAAATGAAGTTACCAATAACAACAATTAATTAGAGATGTAGCGCAGTTGTTGGAGATCTTCTCGGAGTAGAGTTATCGAAGCTTGCACAAACAATCACAGTAGGAGCACAGTAAATCAGAGATAAAGGGTTGTATCTGGCATGGAGCTTAAGGACTTCTTTTATAGGTCTCATTCCGTCGACTGATAAAAGGTTCTGTTGACTAAATCTATCCGTCAACTAATAAGCTTATCCATCGACTGATCCTCTTTCCTTCCTTGTTTGCTGTGATATGATCCATCCAATCACGAAATTCATGTTGTTCCATCAACGGAACAAGGTCTTTCCATCGACTGAACCTCTTTTTACCTTTTGTGCTCCGATTTGAATCCTATTTTATTCTTGGAAACTCAATGATATATCGACTGATACCCTTAATCCGTTGACAGAATCGTGTTTTCCATTTGTGCTTTTAAATCGAATCTCACTTCTCTGATTTTCCATGGTTCCGTCAACTGAATAACTTTTTTTGTCGATGAAACCATTTAAGAACACTTCTTATAAAACAGTATTAGTATAAAAAACTGCATGACAAGATAAATAAAGTATGTATGATTAAGACAGTAAGAATTGTCTTGATCTTAACTTAGAAACCTCTGTTAGTTTCTTTAATTGGATCAGCGCCTAAGGTTGCCCCTACTAGGACATTACCTCACCGCACTACCTCCAGTAACTTACATCAACTCACCTGCCAAATATCGGATCCTCTAGACCTATTTGGACTTAACCGTTCAGCATCAGATCGGCTACCAGGGCTTCCACTCGAATTGATATCAGGTCCAACTGCTAGATGTCAGGTTCACTTGACCTATCTGGACTTCCTACCTGGTTTCACGATTTGCTGAGACTTCCCTTACCTAGTATTGGGTCCAGCTAACTTACTAGGACTTTCCAAGTTGAGCATCCTGCACACTTGATTAATTTATCAAACAATAACAAGACTTAACTTTGAACTTTTAACAACATCAAAATATAAGTTTATTATGGTGATCCTTGTAGCCACAATGGAAACTATTTGTTGACAATCAACTTCCTATGATATCTTATGCACCAAATGTATCTTCTTTTATCATGATATTTTCTTAGTTATGTCTTCTGTTTTAACAATTTAGTTTTGTTTAACATAATGACAAAGGTGCTGTCATGAGTATGGCATAAACAAATCAAATGTTCATAAGTTTGGCATTTGGTTTAATAAGAACTGTGTTTATATTCATTCAACGTGCACAAGGTCAATTAGATGAATAAAGATGAACATCTCATTAAACTAAATAATATGTATTTAGGTTGTTATTATTCGAGAATAGAGATTATGAACTTTTCATGAATAATAATTATGAATAATGTCCATAAACAAAGCTTTTAATTCAAGTTCATCAACAAAACTTTTATAGAAATTCTAAATAAACTTATAAATAAATAAAAAGTTCTTAAAATGACCACATAAGATTATAATTTACTAACCACCCAAACTGACCAAATAAGATCACCAACAACCATACAAGTTTTAAAATGTAAATACTTTAAATGATAAAATAACCTGAAATTAACTAACCAAGTTAAAGTTAAAAGACAGTAAAAGAAGCTTGAATAACTAATTTAGTAGTTTAGTGAATTTTAGGTTTGATTTGACTTAACCATATAAACTTGACTTGATTTAGAGCCCTAATCAGTAGATTATGATACAAAAAATTAAAGATTTTGCTAATATACTGTCTAATTTTACCAACATGTATTACAATTCTATCATCCTGATTTTGCCAACATGCATCTCCATTTATTGACATTCAAAACTACACAAGTAGCAGTTGAAGCTTTACCACAACCATGACAATAAAACAAGAGCTCTGTTCTGTGTCATCACATAACAAAGCAAGCGTTGGCATTCTCTTCGCTGAATATGTAATAAGATCCCGGCGACGCCGTCGAGTACACGTAGCTGCCCTGCTGCACCGGCGACGGGTCATGGATGCACGCCCTGCCGTGGCCCATGACCGGCTGCACTGAGCTATAGCTCACCACGTAAGTCGGCAATTTGCCAGTATAAATATTAACCGCCGGCGAGCTCACACTCCCTCCGGCCTCCACCTGCGCGGCCGTCTCAGCTTCGTTTCCGCCACCTCCGCCGCCGTTGCTATGTCTGCCCTTCTTCCCCTTTTTCTTCCGGCCACCGCCCCCGCCCCCGCCCCCGTTGGCCGCGGCTGGTTCCGCTCCGCCCTGCTTCTCCAGCGCCGGCGTAGCGGCCGCCTCGGGCTTTCCCGGAGCTTCGCTCGGGTTCTCTTCCTCGTCGGAGGAGGTTCCGTCGCCCTCAGGTTTCTGTGGCGGTGGCTCGTTCGCCGGGGGGGCGTTGCTGCTGCTGTTCTTGTTTTTGTTTTTCTTCTTCTTGTTCCTTTTCTTCTTGCCACCTGCGCCGGCGCCGGCGACGCCTTCAGGCGGCGTCGGCTCTGGCCAGAGCTCCGCGTGCTTCCCGGTCTTGTTCAGCTTCTTTATGAGCGTCTCCGCCGCGACGTTGCAGGTCACTACCACCTTGTGCTGCGGCAAGTCGATGCTCACCCTGTAAACCCCTGAGAAAACCTCTCGCGAATCAACACATCTCAGACCATAATTCAGATAATTCAACCAGGAAAACAAAAAAGGAACAACCGTTTCTACCTTCGATGTGCTGCAGAACCCTCGTTACCTCCCTTTTGCATCCTTCGCAATGGATCGACACCTTCAAAGCCACAGTCTGAGGCATAACCAACAAACATAATTTAGTTCTCGATACATCAAAGGGAATAATCAAGAGCAAGATTGATGAAGCAGCAACCTGATAGTTGAGTGGCTCAGGGAACTGCTCAGCCGCTGCCATGAGGAGAAGAGCGGTGGAATCGATCGAACCTCAAAGAAAGAAAGGAGAAAAACAAGAAGAAGAAGAATAAATAAAAGGGAAGAAAAGGGAGAATGTGCTCGGTTTCTGACTCGATGCAACATGAAGGAGGCATATTTTCAGCATTTCGTTGCCTGAGATCGATTCATGAGGGCCACCACCCCGTTGCTTTGTAATCTTTATTGTTCAGTGATTGATCACTGATTTCTAAAGATGAGTACCGTTATTGGTCCGTACGTACTCGTCCGCAGCCCAATAAATAATCCAGGTATCTAAAATTTATAACCCGACTAATTCCAGTTCATATAAATTTTCACTGATTATCAAAATAAATGTAAAAGTATAAGTGACAATACAACACAACAATCCAAGTAAATCAAAAATGGAATGAGAATTTCTTGCTCCTTGAATGATACTTATTGTCCATGTTAATCGCATCACTTTAACTCCTCTCCTTTCCATCCCACCCCATTCAGGTGAGTGGTCAGGGAATATATGTGGGGAAATTAATCACCCTAAAATTTGCAAGGAATATATGTGCAAATAGTGCATGGTGATTGTCCTTTTTCTCCTTTGTTTATCTAAAATAATAGTAAATAACAACAAAGAGGATTCCTTTGTGGGCGATGATACATTCATATTCCCTTCCCATATATTGCTGTCACCCCTGGTAGCATCTCTTCTTGGCCAACACAGCAGCAAATTAAAGGAATCCGCTTTTGATGTTAAATGTGAACGATAAATGGCCAATTGAGATCTTCATATATATTCCTCATATATTCCACAGGATTTACTAGCTAGCCTGAGAATAATGACGGCAGATGAGAAGAATCACTTTAATCACAAGTTACTACAGGCAGTCATCAGAAAGAATCGAAAGAAGAATTTAGTTCCCAAAGAAGCATGATCGTTAATCAGAAAGAGCATTCCACCAAAACCTGTTGGTGGAATTTGGAACAAAGTTATACAAATAAACACCGGATCACCTTTATGGCTTACAGATCATGTACAGATGGTACACTGCAACAATGCACAATATACGTTAATAGATACGGAAGAAATTTCAACCAAACTGCGGTTAAATGTAAGCCAGAGAACTCCGGTCATTAGCTGATTGGGGTCGGCCTCGAGTCGGAGTTGGTGGCCTCTGGATGTTAAGTTCCTACGTAAGGCACCATTTCAAAAGGGTCAGAGTCGATCCAACGGAATTGTTTGCATCAACAAGATGTAGCATATTACTAAAAAAATTGGCACAGTGAGGGATAATAACAATGGCTTAAATCATGAACGACTTGATAATAAACTGGTGCCTTAACCAATAATTACTAAAGCAGCAGTGTTGGTCTCTTCAGATTTGTTACCACATCACATTAAGTTGACATTTGGCTTCATAATGAACAGCTAAGAAACACAGATCAAGATAGTTGTCCCATTGATAATAGATCTAAGCCAATTTCACTTAGTTAATGATGCATATTAACATAATACTGGTAGTTTCGACCTGCATCCACGTGTCCTCTAGGACATGCTCAGGAGAAGACTCTGGCGATTGAAGCGGTGGCGGAAGTGGATGAATCAGCTTTGGAACAATAACTAACCCTCTACCAACTACAAGTATTGCCCCGGCATTGTTAGCAGTCCCTGATGCGGGTCATGTATCAGTGGGTAAGACATTTTTATTTGCTAAAATCACAGGAGCAAAAAAGTTGAGGTAATGTTACCGCAATAATTAGTTGCTGAAAATAAGGTGATTAATTGCCCTTGGGCAAATCTTTCAAAGCCATCCATGACACATTCATGAGCTCTTATTATGAGTTGTAACTTGTTTCTTTTGCAAAACTCAGTGACACGGTCAGGCTGCAAGATCAGAAACTTATTCAAATAGCATAAATGAGAAAGAATCATGGCCAACAGACCGCACTCTATTAATTTTCTTAACAGGAAAAAGAACAAGGATGCGAAGACACAGACATACAGTAGTGCATATTACTATATGCCTAGATAACTACACAAGATGAGTACACTTAATAATCTTTTGTTGAATGATACTCAAAACGATAAAGGAAAAGCATGGCTAGCTAAAAACCCAGCAAGAGAGACATAACATAGAAGGCCAAAACTGGAAAACCAAAGAAGTTGAAATCCGAAAGCACTTCCTAGTTCCTACAAGTAGTAACTGCCTCTGCCAATAAATAAAGATATTCTTCAAGAGTGTATCTACAACTCAACAGACTCCAATCGCCAAGGTATTACACGTTGGAAAATCATGCACGCCAATCTATTCAATATATTTACTCCGGATTGGTGGCCAGTGTATCTAAAATCCGTTCAGCAATGAAAAGTACTAAATATTTCAAAGATAAACATCCGTCAATATACCCCAAATGTGACAAGCCCAGGTCCTCTTGCATTTGGTCTCAAACCCTCTATGCTATCATTCTCTGTGGGATCAGACCTGCAAGTTCAAATGATACATCAAGATAAAAGAATGATAACCTCATAAGTTACAGAAGCATGACAGGTCATGCATTGGAATTACACAGGAACTACAAATACCAAAGAAGATCCATTAAGACAATAGATCCAACATCCATGTTAATAGGCCTTTCAAGCTTCTCTATTTGGTCAACAGAATTTATGGACCTCCCAATACCACCATGCATACAGATAATCTTCTTCTCTATGAGAGCTGCAAGTGGAAGGTAGTTGAAAAGTTGATTAAAGCGTGTCCATGCCCATATCCCGTCACTTTCCCCCTGCAAAACTTTCTGCTGAGCAATATCTCATACATAATCCAGACAAATACTAATCCGTCTTCCTACCATTCTCTCAATGCATTCGAGACGAAAACCAAAAAGGGCATTGATGTCAGCTGCTTCGTGGTTTCCTCGGATCAGGTGAATGTTCTCTGGATTCTCTATCTGTATAAAAGATAGCTGACTTACAACACAATATATAGAGGGAAAACTGTCATGTAATTGAATGGGACAAAACTTACTTTCAGAGCAAGTAGTAGAGTTATTGTCTCCAAGCTATGCTGACCCCTGTCCACATAATCCCCCAAAAATAGATAGTCTATGTACCTGAAATGCCAACTCTTTATAATGATAGAAAAGGAGAAATGCCCTGAAAGTGCAGACTAACACTGTACAAAAACATGCAAGCTATCCATTTACATTGTTAAATTTTTATTCACCATACTATAAGGATAAGTGCAACTAATTCTAGTTCCCAGCTCTAGGATTAATAGCATCAATAAGTTTTTCCCGAGTATGCTGTATGAAACAACCAGTGTAAAGCATATGAAAGTACTTGGAACTCGTAGGATAGTAGAACTAACTTTGTCAAAAAACAAGTAAAATATTTATTTATTCAATTATGTAGAATAAAGCAACAAGTTCCTAGATGAAATGATGATGATGGAACACCAAAGCAGTTAGCCACCTAAGCCATCCTCGGACAGACTTTCACCTTTTGAAATGTATTTCTAATCAGTAGGTGCACACCAAAATCAGCATGCTGAAATCCTTACTTTATTCTAAGTTTGGTTATCATATTGAGCTGGAACCTCAAATACACCAGGATGCAGAATGCTTGTCTGATACCCAACCCATGGTGGGACAAAAGAAAAAATCTGAAATCGAAGACTAATACAAAAGTAGTACAATGACAATGTTGGTCTAGAATGCTCTTAAGAGTTTCCTGAGAATGCATGGCCAGACTTCTAGGATTCCTTTCTGCAGGTTTATATTGTCCTGAATCTACTTTATACCACGGAAAGTTAACTAAATACTGTCTAAGATTCTGAATCAGAGAGTTTCATTTTTATATTAAAAAAGACATACTAAAAGGCTTATTAAGCCTACCATCCACCAGGGTGGTAGAGGCAGTGACAATGTTGCCATAAAACCCAGGGTTGGATCCCTATCTTGTACTATTGCCATTGCAATTCCTTAATTACACCAATTTTTTAAAAAGATTTTTTTTTTAAAAAAAAGCTTATTACACCAATTTCTGAGTCTTACGTTATGTCTCCGGCGGTCGAGGGAGAGCCATACTCATCAAATAATCTCATAAGATCACCAAATTGACCATGAAGATCACCAAATACTTTGACTGGAGCTTTTAGTTGCAAAACTGTTGGTTCCTGCCTAAAAATCTGTTCCGCAGCATGACAAAGTTCACCAACTTCATAGGAATCAAGGAAAAATCTTCTATTAGCAGGAGGCTTCCAGTTTCTTGGTCTGAGCAAAAATGATATAACCTGCAACAGAAGAATATATAACAATATCATTTATGTTATAATCTTGAAACATTAGCTAATTGTATGCTTGCCTTCTTATGCAAGCCTTCAGGAGATTTCTGCCTGTTCAAGAACTTTTTTGTTGGATAAGTTTGTTCAACATTTGTTGGGTACATTCTTCTACTCTCATTCTCAAACTGATCCAGTGAAAGCTGCCTTACAAGCCCTCCTAGGTTGCCGACAGTCTCTTTAGCAACCACCACCTGAAATGCTAGAATAAGGATCACTTTTAAAAAAAAAAAGAAAAATGGTAAAATGTAAAGATGAAAGTATACCGCTCGAGGATGAAGCCGTACACCTGGCTCAAGGGAGTCGGGAACATCTGAGAGATCATCTTCACCTGACGTTTCATCAATGATAGGAAACTCTGAATCTCCATCATCTGAGATATTTTCCCTTGCAGCCCGCCAGACAGCGCTCACAGCTTCAGCTTCAGCAGCAGAAGCCTGAGTGAGCATTTCAATTGATTTCTGATCCACACTGATAAAAATAAATATTGTTCATCAACTCTCAAAAATGCACTTGGTTTCATAAAATGCATTAAGTACCATAGCAAATAATATGAGCATCAAACTAGAAAGCTTCAACCTGGCAGAGGAAGCTGAATCTTGCTTCTTATTCAATGGTAGTTCAGCAAACTGGGAATCCAAATTGACATTTTGATTAGGTTTGTAATTTACAGAAGGGACACTACCAGAATTGGACATTGAGGAACTGACTTCAGATTGAAAAGTAGAATTTTCAGCAACCAGAAAATCATCAAGTAGAACATCTGCAAAAAGGGTGTGTGTTGCAAGTTCATAATTTGCAAAGAGAAAAGAACAGACAAAAGATTCAAATGTAAAATAATTAGAGAGATGATGCAATAGGATCAAATTAAGTAACAGGGTTGTTTAAGTAATGGCATAATAAGTGTAATGTCTTTTGTTTACAGGCTTTGGTAGGTGATTTTTATCCTTTTTTCTGAAATGCAAAGGCATCTCGGATAATGAACTGGACAAGGTATTGTTTTATGAACTAATCTACTCTGGATCTTCTTTCTCTTCCTTCTAACCATCATTTTCTCCAGCCTCTCACCTCTCTTTTCTCTTCTTCCCTCTCTTCTCATTTCCTCTCTAGTTGTCCTGATGAAACAATTAAGGCAGAACCCACTCTCTTCTAACCATCCACTCTCTGGAGTATTTTAAAGCCTAGCAAACCTTGAGGAGCATTTGGAGGTTATGGGAAACCATGTTTGCACGAAGAGAATTATCCTTGGGAAAATTTTGGTGCCAAAGAATGATAGAGGTGAGCTTTTCAATTTTTCTCCATAGGTCTTTGGCAGATAGAGTGTCACTTATATATAAAGCTTGGACATCGATATCTCTATTTGTCATTGTGTTTTTCTCTCAATATATAAGAGTTAAATTCCCTCCATGGACATAGGCTTACACCAAATTCCAACAAATTGTTCTTATCTCTCGTTGTGTGTTTGTGATATTTTATCAAGGCAAACACTTCATCATGTGCATTTATGATGGGAGATTATACCTCGTTCTAAAAGTACCAAGTTTGGATCTATTAGTGTGTTTGAGGTAACAGGAACTAGAAATGTGCTAGAATGGCCTCCAACCTCATACAATGGTATTAGGGGCATTTGTCATCCTAACAAGGGGTAGAGCAGTCAACAGAGACAAGAGTATTTGAGGTTGGCAAGGACTTCAACAAGTATAGAAGACTAGCTATTTAGAAGTTCAATGGAAGTACTAATTTCTCTTATCGAGAATGTCAATTCTGTTTACAAGCAAACTATGTGAGGTACTCTAAGAAAAGGAAAAACTATCAAATACCATAAAAGTGATTGGAGATTATACAGGCAAAGGTAGTCAGTATCATCAAATTATGATAATGTTATTCATATAATTGCTAGTAAGACTACAAATGTGTGTTTTGTGGCAATTAGGAGCATATTACCAAATCCATCCCATGAGCTAGGTTAGGTATGGTAGGTAACAATGATATTTAAACAAATCTGAAGGAATCATATGTACTAGTTTATATATGGTAGTTGATAGGGATATTCAAACAAATTCCAATGTAAGTGTACTAGTTACAGACAGAGCAATAGTAAGGAAAGTCTTATGGGGAATGATTTTAGTAACATGAATATAGATCCAGGCTCAAATCATCAAAGGATGTTCACAAGGCATGTAGTCACGCTACAAAGAAAAGCCCAGGCAATTGATGCTAAGGACGTTGCTATTGTTGTCTCAAAGGAAAAGAATATGTTGGGACTAGTGTGTTGAGATGGTCGGATACACTACAAGGGGTGAATAGTGATTGTACCTACAAATAAGAATTATAATACTCTTGATAATAGTTTAGCAAGGTCACAAATACAAATTATACAGCAGAAATAAATTCATACAAATTCAAAGCATATCAATCTCACACACAAGGATGAAACGTGGTTGCCCCAGACAATAGTGCAATAGTTATGCCTTCCAATGAATAAGCTAAGGTTTAAGTCTCAGTTGCAGCGCACTGCAGGGACTTCTCTTTAGTGAGAAGCGGACCTAAGAATGTTGGCCATCTGGATGGGCCTCCATGAACGCTTCTCGATTTACCAAGGTGGCTGAAACTTTCATGGGTCAAGCCGGTCACCTCCAGGATTAGTTGGTTTAAAGGGATTACCCAAAAAAAGAAAAGGGATGAAACATGGTTCCTTGTTCCTATTCCACAACTTATGACTAGTAAGTCACCCCCAATGAGTCACAATCTTTCTCCTTTGTGGTGAACTACTACTAGAGGTGGATAAACGTCTTACAACATGACCAATTACAAGCACTTAGAAGAGGACGACCTAAAAATACAAGGAAGAAGCTCAGATAGAATCTAACCAATCATTATTTTTGACAAACTTCAAGCCACCACCTTATTCCTCTTTTATAACCTTCAATTTCCTTTATTTTTCACTTGTTATTTAGTTGATTTGTCACCAATCAGTCGATTGGATCCACACTTAACCTAAGTCAATTGGAATCCATCATCAATCAACAATCAACGAGGGCATTGTAGCCCTTATTTCATCTAACCATTGCAGCATTACTTTGTCAGATCAACTGACCCCAACTCAATTGACTGCTTAATTGATTCAATCACAAATAGAAACATTTTATTCAATCGTGGATCGCTCTGAGTCAACTCCTTAGTTGACTCGGCTCTCCAGCATATTAGAGTCAACTCTAATAGATTGGAATCTATTAAAATCATTCTAATGATCAAATCTCACCTAAGTTAACAGCTATCCTCACCCAGGAGTACAAGTCTCTTAACTCTCACAGCTCACTACTAGAGCTTAACTTCGTACTTAATTTTACCACCAAATCTCTCATTTGGTTACTCATCCATCGAATGCATTGAGCTAATGTTTAAAATTTTGAGTCGTACCGGAGTTTCAATACATGACCGGAACTATACGGCTTCACTATCACGCATGAACTTATGACATTTGGCATCACCTATGAAGTTTTGGCATCTAGCATTGCACATATCAATAGGGCTCCGAGTTTATTGGCAAAGGCTAAGGATCAACCTGAAGGGTCCATATAGGCAGTCGAAGTCATGGCGAACAATCTTAGTGGGAGCTCTGACGGAAAGACTAATCACCGACACTTGGTGGTTGGCTGCAGGGGGATCATTGCAAGAATTATGCAAGCGCTAGTGGAAGAGGTAAAAATTGAGCATAAGATTCTTAGAAGCCGTCAAGGTCATGGTGGATGATCCCATTCTCGGTGAGAGATTCAATGTGAGGGAACCAGAAATGCTCAGTTTGGGTGATTGAGAGAAGAAGTTTGTAGAATAGTTGATCTCTTGGTTACAAAGTGTTGTTGCTGTGTTAACGAGGACTAACTATGCAAGTTCAGGGATGAGGAGGTTGGCAGTGGCTTGTGTGAGAAAGGTTCAGGATTGAACTCAAGATTGGGATTGAGAGATTAAGATGCATAGATAGACAAAGCTCCAATATCATATAATGGGTCGAGTTGATCCTCTAAGCAGTCTCCTTTACCTATAGATATTCTTTGTCAATATAAGAAATTATACATAGGTCTCCAGTATTATGTGATTTTTCCTTTTAAGTCTCTAGGTTCATATAAAGGTCACAGTACAAGAAAAGATCATTTTAGTTTAGATCAAACTGAGAAGCCTCCCATGTGAATTCCTACAAGAGACATTAGGCTATGACAGTTAAATTGGAAAGGTAGAATGACAGTCTACTAGCAACATAGTACCTCTAACCTTTTGCTCAGTTTTTTTTAATAGCACAAATTGAACTACTAAAAATAATCAAAAAAGAGCAATGTCCTTCACGAGCAAAATCTAATATTAAATCAAGGTTAGGAACAAATGACAGTAATGAAAAATGATAACAGAGATCATAATCATCACAAAGGGAACAAAAAGGGAAATTTTACATAAAAGAAAAGAAATGTGACCCTAGCCTATCTGCTCCAATTAAATAAGACAGACTATTCAACTACCATATTCACTTATAAACTGAGTCATCCATCATTCAGAACAAATGACTTGTTGCACAGTCAATAAATAATTAAAGCCACAAAGGCCATAGATTCCAGTTTACCTCCCTTTAGACCACCAAAAACAAATACTTGAGTCCCAACAGAGGCCAATGCATGCCGACACCTGCGTAGAAGTTCTAAGGAACCATCATTATCAGTTGGTGACTTGTGAGTCCGAGTAGATGTGACAACTCCATTTCTGTCCAACCACACCCCAGCAGCAGTGTCCAGAACTGCAAGCAAGAGGTCCAGTTCAAGAGTCTAGGAAAAAAAACAATTTCCCAGTTATGGTATAATGTAATCAAGTCTTACCAGCAATGGAAGCTTCACCTTCAACATTTCGTCCTCCCTTGAGAGTCCCACCAGTAACATGCAATCGAGCCCCTACAAAAACCTAGAACTTGCATAGTCACTCCAACTGAGAAAGAGTGTCAAAAGTACTTGAAGATGGTAAAAGCATGATGGTACCTAAGTCCTATCAAATGAAAAACTAGAGAAAATGAATGAGAAATGAAATGATTACTTCGAAGGAATTGACCTCATTGCTAGGCTATTTCATTTCATAAATGATACATGAGGATTCAGAAGGGTGTTCATTTATGGCATTCAAGAGGCCTTGTCTACACAAAAAATACTAATAATAGAGAAAATAAAGGAAATAACAAATTCTAGAGCAAATAAAGGATGAATTTAAGTTGCATAACCTAGTCTAAACGGAAAAAAAAGACAGTAATTAAAACTTCATTGATCTTTTTTGTTCTTTTTTTTTTTTTTTTGATGTTATGGCTTGCATAAGATTCCATCTTGTTAATGACTCTGAAATGCGACTTGTGTGGACAAAGATGGGCATGTCGAGACTTTCTTTGACAAGGGACTGTCTTGCACTAAGGCTCCACTAAATGGAGACAAACTTTCTTTGACAACAGAATGTCATGCAGTGAATCTTCATTGATTGGAGGCAAGCAACTCAAACATCCTTTGTTGAGTTTCATGCACTGAGTATTCATATAGTCAAGGTGAGCATGCCAAAACTTCCTTAGGAATAAGAAAGCATCATGAATCAAGTCTTCATCTAAGGAGGGTGAGCAAATCGAGACTTCTTTTGGATTGCATCTTGTATCGAGCCTTGATCAAACGAAGGCAAACATGCTGAGACTTCTATAGGGCTGAATGAAGATAGGAAAGCATCTTTCGTGGAATCTTCATACGATGGTGTAAGCACACCAAGACTTCTTTGTGGTCAAGGGAATAATATGTGAGCATCTTAAACTGAGTGTCCGTTGAGTGGTGAGCATGCCATTATGCCATTTTCTTTTGAATTGAATGTGGATTAAAATAAGTCTTGCGCTCAAGTCTTCATCGAGCGGAGATGGGAACGGCAAAAATTAATTTGAATCAACTGATGGCAACACAACATATAGTGACTCATCATCAAGTCATTGCAGGGATTTGAAAACTTTAATTAAAGAGTTTGGACAAAATCAGTGTTCGAAAACACGGGCTAGGCGGCCGCCTAGGCGCTGTGCGGCAACAAGCCGCGCCGGAAACCCCCCAGGCAAGTGACCAAGGCGGCCCAACCGCCTAGGCGGCTCTCGGTGGGCCTCGGCGTAGATATTTAGGTTTTAATATTTTGTACCAAATTTGCTATTTGCATGTTTACGTATTCGTCGTCTCTTAGCGCCGCTTCGTCTTCTCTCATCGTCGCTGTGTCGCTGCGTTGAAGGCTTCATTGCTCCGTGGCTCCAGTAAGATTTTACGTTTTTTTTTCTTACTTTCTATTAATTTTTTTTATTCCTGTTGAGTCATCGTCGCGACATGTCTCCGGCAGCGCCGGACGCGTCCGCAGCCACCGAAAGCGTCGTAAGACGCGTCCAGCAGCATCTCGTTCTAGCAGCACTGGAAGCTTTCCGCGACGCTTCCAGCACCGCTGGAAGCAACGTCGGACTTCGCCGGACGCGTCCGACGACGCTTCCGGAGGCGTCGGACCCCTCCTGCGAGGCTTCCACGCCGTCGCGTGAGTCGCGACAGAGACGGCGTTTTTTTTTAATTTTTTTATATTTAATAAATTAAAGCAATTCCTAATGGGGATAATTTCAATAATAGGGTTGGGTTCATGAAGCCTAATAAAATTACGATCCCAATTAAATATATTTAAATTTTATTTTTTTATAATAAATATTTGTTGGAAATCCTGTCATCATTAAAATCAAAGATATACAAATCAGGAAAAATATGAAAGGATCATTTGTCAACTATTAGCTTTAATTAACTTTAATTAGTTTCCTTATTATTTAATTTCCTTTTCATTAGTTTCCTTTCTATTGTAAATTCTCTCTATAAACAAGA
>JBBMJZ010000126.1:4178059-4191383 GCA_037833815.1 Zingiber zerumbet
CAATACTAGATGATACTCGACATATGTAAAACTAACAATTTATGAAATCTTCTTAACAATAATTAGAAAGTAAAATCACTAAATTTTATTAGCAATTTAAAGAGAAATCTTAATATGCTCTCAACAAATTCCTAAGGCTTTCCATAGTCCAGGCACCACACACACCATCACGCATCCCCTTGAATTTTCGATTTGTTCCTTGAGGTGTTGATTTTCCTCAAGGAGCATTTTTGTTTTGATTTTCTTGTTCAGTTAAGTTTTTATTTAAGCATGCAATGACTTTAAAAAACTTTCTGCTTAAATTAAAGTATACCTTATCGGAACCTTCGAAAATGAGGACATACTCGTGGCTCGATTCGGGTTCGAACCTGTCTTCCGATTCACCTTCCGATTCTGAATCGCAAGCCATCAGTGCGAGGTAGCTTCTGTGCTTCTGATCTTAAGCATCTGATTCATCTGAAGATGATTCGTCCCACGTTGCCTTGAGTTCTTTCTTCTTGGTTGTCTTGGATTTGTCGTTCTTCAGCTTTGGGCACTCGTTCTGGTAATAATCCTTTTTGTTACATTCGAACCAGGTCACATTTTGTTAGGGTCGGTGGTGGAGTTGATCTTTTGCATGTCATTTCTGCTGAAGTTCTTCTTTTTCCTGGTGAACATTTTCTTACCGAGTTCACCAGGTATTCTTTGTCTTCTGAGTCTTGGTCAGACTCACCTTCAGGTTCAAGTTTGGTTCTTGACTTGTCTTTGGAGGAACAAGTAAAAAGGGAAATTCCTTTCTCGGCCTATTTTGAGTTAGTCTGCTCATGGAGTTCGAGTTCACAAAATAATTCGTCAAGTTTTAATTTAGAAAGATTCTTCAAAATCTTATAAGCATCCACGATGGATGCCCACAATACATTTTAAGGAAATGTGTTTAGAGTGTACCTTATCAAGTCACGGCTCTCCATTTAGTGGCCGATGGTGTGAAGCCCGTTGAGGATATTCTTTATCCTCGCGTGGAGTTGACTTACAGATTTTCCTTCCTACATTTTTATATTAAATAATTTATTCAAGTAGAGGTCTCTTTTGGTTGCCTTCGCATCATTGATTCCCTCATGCAATTCGATGAGCTTATCCCACAATTCTTTCACATTTTCGTGTGGGCCCACGTAGTTGAGCTCTTCCTTCGTTAGCCCGCATTGTAGTGTGTTGAGAGCTTTGAAGTCAGTCTAGACTTTCTTCTTCATTTCCAGGCTCCAATGCTCTGGGTCCATTGGATTTCTAGAGTTGTCGACGGGAGCCTTGTAGCCTCTAGTGACGCTGAACCACTAGTCGAAGTCGGTCTTCAGATAGACCTCCATTCGCTTCTTCCAGCATAGGAAGCCATCACCATTGAAGAGGGGAGGACGGACAGTGCTATATCCCTCATTTTAGGCCATTACTCTTGCACACAAAAAAAAAAGACAAACAGAGATTATCCCAAGACTTTTGGTCTTAGATTAGTAGTGTGGGATAAAAATAAAAATATTAAAAATAAATTGGTGCTGCACCAATTCAGATTGGTTTGCTACGAGAAAATATATCTAAAGAGGTAATGGTACCAATTTGGATTATGTCAAAAAACTTAAAATCGAAAAATGAGAAAACAAAAAATTTTCACCCCCTTTGCCTGATTGATGGTTGCACCAAATCAAAGTGGTACCTGCTCTGTTACCACTTGTTGAATCAGAAAGAGCGCTAGAGGGGGGGGATGAAGAGTGATTGATGAAAATCAAGAATTAAATCGAGTACGCAGCAGAAAATAAAAATAAGAACAATGCTAACAAACCAAGTTTTACTTTGTTCCGAGCCTTTGTCGACTCCTACTCCAAGGCCTACACTCGTTGAGTACTTTCGTTGGGTAATCCACTAACAATTTACAAATCTTTACAAGAGAAAGACACTGGATCTATAATTTAAGTGTAGAAATAAACAAGTATACCAACAACTTCTCAAAGATCTAAAAGGTTGTGCTTTCAGTTGTTGGAGTCGCGTCACTCTGTCATCGAAGTTGTATTGCTCAGTCATTGAAATAGCATTACTCGGCTGTCAGAGTCATGTCGTGGAGTCGCAGGAACATCTTTAGAGCAGCGCGCAAGAAAGTAATTGGAAATTCAAGTTGTTTAGTGCTCCTGGTAAAAGACTGCTTATATAGGCAGTTCTGGGTGCCTGGACGGTGACGTCGACCAACCAATCAGCGTGCTCTATGCTGGTGAACAGATAAACCTTGGGCATTCCGAGTGCCCGGACCACCTTTTCCAGAAAACCTTTTCTCTACAAGAAAAAGTTAGTCCAAAGTAAATAAAAATTATACTACCCTGCAAAACAAAGTTAGCACAATATATAACAAGTATAGTAATTAGATTCTATCTCCTCAAGACCATAATCTAATTAAGATCTCAACTTAGATTTTTGAAATGAATCTAAGTTGGGTCGGCACCTACTGCTCCCTCAAATGGGGAATGCGTCCTCACCAAGTCACTCCCCTCCAGTGACTTACCTTAACTTACCATTTTGACAGACATCCAGTCAGCCCGTCGACCTATCTGGACTTCATGCCAGCTATCCGGTCGGCCCGTTGACCTAGATAGACAAATGCCAGCTATCCAGTCGGCCCGTTAACCTAGCTGGACTTCATGCTAAATATTCGGTTAGCCCTTCGACCTATCTGGACTTCATACCAGCTATTCGGTCAGCCCGTCAACCTAGCTGGATTTCTTGCCAGATATTCGGTCAGCCCATCGACCTATCTGAACTTCTCCTACACACTTAGTTAACTCGTTAGATCACAATAAACCTAACTTAAATTACTTTGTCATTCATCAAAACCTGAGTTATACCGTTAGTACAACCTGCACCAACAAAAGTGTCTAAGCCAAAGTAAACCAAAATAGGACCAAAGATAATTGATTATATTTTTATTGGATATGCCAATAATAGTAGTACATATTAATTTTTGGTGCACAAATCAGCAGTCCTTGATTTACAGGTTGGAACAACAATTGAATTAAGGAATGTTGTATTTTTTAAAAAATATTTTTCCTTGCAAGGATAGGAAAAAGGAAAGTTCAAATAAAAGAACTTATGAAACTGCGAGCAATCTTGGAAATAATGAAGAACCAAGGCGCAGCAAGAGGGCTAGAATAGTAATTTCATTTGGTCATGATTTAATGGCTTATATTTTAGAAAATGAACCAAGGACAATAAGCAAGCCTTATCAAGTCCTTAGGCTCTCTTTTGGAAAGAAACCATCAATGGTGTAATAAATTCCATCATGCAAAACCATACTTAGGAATTGGTGGATATTCCACCTGGAATCAATCCTTTAGGATGTAAATGGATCCTAAAAAAGAAATATAAGCTTGATAGAACTATTGAAAAATACAAGGCAAGACTAGTGGAAAAGGGATTCAAACAAAAGGAAGACCTTGATTTCTTTGATACATATTCACCGGTAACAAGGATCACATCCATTCGAGTACTCATTTCTATTGTTTCAATATATAACCTTTAGATATATCAAATGGATGTGAAAATAGTCTTTCTAAATGGTGAATTAGAAGAAGAAATATATATAGAGCAACCTGGTGGGTTTGTGGCTCAAAGATAAGAAAATAAGGTGTGTAGACTCGCGTAAAATCACTATATGGGCTAAAATAAGTACCGAAATAGTGTCATGAGAAATTTGACAAAACTATGATGTCAAATGGATTTAAAATAAACGAGTATGATAAATGCATATATATCAAAGGCACACCTAACTCGTTTATCATTATCTGTCTATATGTAGATAATATGCGCATCATGGATAGTAATCATGATATAATCATGACTACTAAGAAGATGTTGACCAAAACCTTTGATATGAAAGATATATGTATAGCATATGTTATACTCAAGATTAAGATCGATCAGACATTAGATGGAATTATCCTTTCACAGTCTCATTATATTGAGACAGTACCAAGAAAATTTAATGTATATAATCTTTTCCCTATAAAAATACCTATGGACTTAAGCTTGCACTTAGCTAAGAACCATGGTGAACTTGTATTCCAATTGAAATATTTGAGGATAATTGGTAGTTTGATGTATATCATTAACTGCACACGTCTGAATATTGCCTATACGATCAACAAATTAAGTAGATTTACAAGTAATTCAAATAATGATCATTAGAAGGCATTAATAAGGGTTCTTAAATATTTAAGATATACCTCAGAGTATGGATTACATTATATGAGATATCCAACGGTGCTAGAAGGCTATTGTGTGCAAATTGGATATCTGATACCAAAGAGTCAAAATCCATCAGTGGATATGTATTTACCATTGGTGGTGGAGCAATGTTATGAAAATCCATGAAGCAAACCTGCATAGCTCGATCAACTATGGAATCAGAGTTTATACCCTTAGATAAAGCTGCAGAAGAAGTAGAATGGCTTCATAACCTCTTAGAAGATATCCCATGTTGGCAAAAACCAGTGCTTGCTGTGATGATATATTGTGATAATCAATCTGCAATTACAAGGGCACAGAATAGATTGTATAATTGTAAGTCATGACATATTCATCAATGACACAATACCATTAGACAGTTAATCTCTAACAGAGTTATCTCTGTCGATTATGTCAAATCAAAAGATAACTTAGTGGAACCATTTATAAAAAGTTTGAATAGATATCAAATATACTGCACATCAAAAGTAATGGGATTAAAAATCTATAAACAAGAACACTCGTATTAGTAACCCGACCATGTTGATTGGAAATCTCAAGATATTAGTTCAATGGGGCAACGAAATTATGAAACTTCGTGTGAGCACTAGGACTAGTTCACCTCTTATTCCTAGGATGGAAAAGTGCTACCTATAATATGTAGTAAGATTAAGTTATAAACTTTTAATGACTCCTATACTTGAAAAAGTAGAGTATGGTAGGATACTCTATATATAGGAGGTTACCTATAAAAGTATAAAGATAGGTCGCTTCAATGAAATACTTATGAATCTAAGATATTATCCATGGCCAAAATGGATAAAACAGTGAGAACTATAAAGAAGTGAGAGAAGTTATTGTGTAGGTATCATTGTCTTGGTTTACACGAACGGCTGAGTAGCTCAAGGCATTATGTTCACTAAGCAGCCTAGTAAATTCGATAGTACTCTACTATGGAAGGTTCAAAGTCATAAGCTACCTCTTCTAATACAATAATTTTTCTATTGCACTCTCCTTAGGTGATAACATACATGCATTAATTTTTATTTATGTGGGGGATTGTTGAAAATTCAATATAAATGAGAAATTAAATCTTGATCATTGAATTCGATGGTACTCTACTATAGAAGGTTCAAAGCCATAAGCTACCTCTTCTGATACAATAATTTTTTGATTGCACTCTCCTTAGGTGATAACATGCATGCATTAATTTTTATTTATGTGGGAGATTGTTGGAAATTCAATGTAAATGAGAAATTAAATCTTGATCGTTGAATTAAGATTGACAAATCTTGTTCATTTAACTTGAAAGGTTTAAGTACCCTTTGAATAACTAAATCTCATTCATCGATTTCTAAAGGGTGGCATCTAATGAAAAGGTAGTGTGTCTCTTAGGAAAAAATGTGATCTACATCATCCTATTCAAAATAGATAGATGAGATCTAATCGAACCAAGAGTTTCTTATACCTCTTCATTTAGTATAAATAAGGTTCTTCACATACTCATTTCATTCACTCAATTTCTTCCAAGCAAAGCAAGTATTGCATTCCATACTTGCATTGGAGAGTTCAAGAAGCTTCTTCAGTTCGAAGGTATTGCGATTTGCAGTGCTGCTATCACAAGATAAAGTAATTGTATCTTGGGAGACAATTGTCGTGTTCCATGAGCACCGTGTGTGGGGTGAATTCATCTTAAAGAGATAGAATCAAACTCTAGTATTTACTTCACCAAAACTGTGGTATACCGTCATTCTACCTCCACTCATATTACATCACTATAAGATCTCAAGATTCTCTAATTAGACCTTTTTCAACTAATAAATCTATTAAATTTATATTTCTATTTTTTTCATTGTGATAGATAATATATATTTTGAACACTTTGATCAATATTATTAAAAAAAATTATCTTCAAAATCTATTAATTCTTCTTCTTTGTTTTTTAATTACTTATTATCTTCTTCATTAATATTAATATTAATATTTGATGAATTAGATTTGTAATTATTAGTAAGTTCATTTCTATTTTCCTAAAATATTATCTTTAGAAAAAATTCAATTGGTTTTTCTTTAAAATTTCAATTATATTATTTTCTTATTTTCTAAGTTCTGGTTTTTAATATTAGTAACAAATCTATCCAAATGCACATTTTTTGAGATTATTTTCTTCATACATTATTTAGTATTTTTTAGCCGATATAATTATATTTAATTAATAAAAAAATATAAGTCCCTATTATTTTATCAAAATAAAAATTACCTGAAATTAAAATAATAATAAAACAAATTGTGTAGTTTCAATTTAATAATATTTCAAAGTTCAACTATTACATGCACAAATATAATAAAAAATAAATAGATATTAAATTTTATTTGGATAGATTAATTTAAGCAACATAATTTATCTCATAATATACCTAAATAATTTTTTTCTCAATAGATAATAAAAAATAGAAATACAATGCACATGCCAAGTTAAGCCTATTGATATGGAAACATGCTTCATTAGCGCTGCACATGCCAAGTTAAGACTGTTGATTTGGAAACATACTTCGTTAGTGCTTTCCCCATCGATAGCATGAAAATTTAACAGAATATTAAGAGGCTGTTTGGTTTAAATTTGTGAATCTGAATGATAATGATTTTAATTATGGGATCAATAGAAATGAAAATCAGGATTATATTATCAGTATTTATTTTGAAGTAATAAGAATCAAATAAATTTTTAATTTTACTCTTATAAGTAGTAATGAGTTCAAATTCATGATGAACGGCAACCACTATTGTTACTGTTCAAAGATAAAACCATTGGAGCAACCAGCAACATTGTTCACATTTCAAAACCTGAATTGAATTCCATGACTTCTGTTCATGTTTTGGCTCAAAACGTGAATTGAATTCAAAGTAAGTGTTCACGTTTTGTTTCAAAACGTGAATGGCTTCCGACGAGGAGCAGGAGTTGTCGGCGGACTTCGTTGCATGAGCAACAGTATAAGAAGGAAGGAAAAGCCGGTGGCGCAATTTCGCGGCACAACAATTTGACTGACATAAACAAATCCGACGCAGGGTCATTCGACCGGCACAGTCTCAATCGGCAGCAGCTTGGTCTTGGCACCCATTTGAGACAGCAACTTTAGCCGACGTTGAGGCGACGACTGGTGGCTGGCGGGAGGGCTGCTGGCTGATGTCAGATGCTGGCCGGTGGAGTTGGGTGGCAGCGGCGGCGGTAAAAAGGACCTTTTTGTCGGCGGCAGAACACACGAGAGGGAGAGAGAAGGGGGGCTGCTCCTAAGATTGTTTTTAGTATTAAGGAAATATTTGATTAATAAAAATAGAGTAATTGCTAATTGAGGGGTGAACATAAAAATGAACCATTGTCCAATTATAAAATTCATTTCTTTATTTATATTTGTGTTCATGTAATCTAAATATTAATAGTGATAATCATTTGCTTTTATTCTTATTTTCCATCCTTATTCTTTTAAACCAAATGCCCCCACAGAAGAAGTGCCAAAGGGCACTGAGATCTTTGCAATTTGCAAACATTTTAATGTGATTCTCATAATGAGAGTAAGGATGACTTAGCATAACTTAAGCCTGCAACATCAAGTTGGTTTTAATTAATGGTCGGGTCACTATCACCTCACACCAATCGTGCCATGATACCGACCAACTCCATTTGCAAGATTTTTATTCTTTCTTTGGCTGAGTCTAACTGTCAACTACAAGCTATTTGTCTATACCTGACAAAATTGTCATTTTGCCCAAACATTGTGTAAGAAATCACTTAGGTTTGTTTTTTCCTATGGATGTTTGGGCTCATCCTTGATTCATCCTTTACACATAATATCTCGTGCTTGTAATTCTCTTTTATCCCAGGGAAATATCAATGTTTCTAGTGTACTTAAAAATAATTAATAAATATCAAATTTTGTTACGAATCATTCTAAATTAGAGAACAGATTTTATCATATGAAAATTGAACAAATAAAAAAATAATATTTAAAAAGACTAGTATTTTACTTTACATTGTATGGATAAAAATCCGGTATTTTCTTATTGAGGAAGAAGAAAAAAAATGAGGAAGAAATATTATCGACGAAAGAGAATAGCACTATAAGATATTCAATGATAAGCGACCAATATTTCCAACACTAATCAATCGCTAATCGTAAATAGTGACGGAAATAAAAATTTTTCATTAAATTTAGTTAAAATTTCAGCAGCACCCATACATATATTTGCGTAATTTATATCTTGTTTACTTCGAAATTTCAATATAACACTCACAATACACATAATATTCTCAATATATTCAAACCGACATTCATGTTTACATTACAAACATCCACGATACCAACACAAACACATTCAAATCTCAAAAATTACTTATAGCTAGGAACATTCACAAACACATTTAACAACCATCACAATAAAATATCGTACATTGTTCAAAAAACCAATATAATTCAAATTTATTATATTCCATACCAAGTCTCAAAAACGAGTACATTCATCATCCCATCCTGTAACAAATATAGTACGATAGATTATCAAAAAAAAAAAAAAAAAACACATGATTTAAACTACACTACATTTTGTTAGGACCCTTTGGCGGTCGGCTAGAGAGGGTGAATAGCCCCTACACAAATCAAGCAAAACAACTTTTCTCGGCTTATAACTTAAACAAAATAAACACTTGCATAAGAATAAATAAAAGACTAAAAAGTAAGAGGCACCGAGAATTTACTTGGTTACAACCGGGGAGGTTGTTAATCCAAAGCAAATGAAGTCGCATTAATTTCTCCTTCAAGCGGAGAAGCCTCTTTACATCAATGAAAGCTCAGAAACAGAAAGCTAAAATAGAACAATGAATACGTACAGGTATTGTATTGATCTTTCTTAGTGTTATTTAGCTTTGGGAGAAGGGCTGCTTATATAGCCCTGCTCGAGCGCCTGGAAGGGTTCCGGGCGCTTGGAGGAGATCGTGGTCAAATGCAATCAGGATAAAATTTTGTTCCGAGCGCCCGAACTGAGTCCGACCGCTTGGACCAGGAAAATCAACCAAGTTGACTTTTTCTAATCCGAACCTTCCGCTCCAGTTTAGCTCGCCTCGGTCGGGGTTTTCTACTCCGATTGCTCTTGCTTGGGTGATCTCGGCCATCCGGAATAGGGCTCACCCGAATCCAACTTCCGGCTTTCTTGAACAAGCTTCCGCTCCAGCTTCTCATCCATCGGAATCGTGGCATGCTTCCTTCTCGTCCGCCAGCGTACTCTTCCGCAGCTCTTCATCCCTTAAATGATTGTGTCTTTTGCTCATCGAGCAAGCTCCATTCTAGCTTCTCGTCCCTCGAAAATACCGCACACTCCCTTCTTGTCTGCTGGTGTACTCTTCCGCAGCACCTCGTCCCTCAGACGCACCAAGCTCGTCGGCTCTCTCTCATGCCATCATTCTCGCTAGATACGTCTTTTACTTGACGTCTTGTGCTCCTAAGTTCCTGTGCACTTAGACATAAGGTTAAACACAATAGGGTCTGACTTAACTTGTTTGATCATATCAAAATAACATTAGGGTACCAACAATCTCTCCCTTTTTGATGTGAGCAACCCAAGTTAAGTTAGGACATACAAACATAAAGTAAAATAAATAAATTTTGCAATTAAAGTGTAAAAATTTGAAATTTTAAACTTTGCTACCTCCCTCTAGACTTAATCTTCCCTTCTCCCACTTTGATCACATAAAAAATGGGGTACAAAAAATCTAAGGGTAATTTTTTAAAAAAAATTAAGTAACTTTTTAGTTTTAAAAGAAACTTTGAATTTATCAAGTTAAAATAACTTGGAAAATTTGTTAAAAATACAAGTCTAACTAAATAAAAAAATAAAATTGGAAGCCTTAAGACAGCCTTGAAATATTTTCTAAAAAATAGAGCATATATTTTGATAGAAGAAAATACATTTTCAAGATTTATAAAAAAATATATTTAGATAAACATTTAAAGTAATTATATAAATCAATTATATTTATCTAAGGGAAAAAAATTGACAAATATTTAATGCAATTAACAGTTTTATCAGTAAGTCCACTAAGCATTCATTTAGACAAAAAAAACATATATATATTTTCAAAATTTAATATTTGAATATTTATATTTAAATAACTAAAAAAATTTTAAAAAAAAATCTTAGATGAAGAAAAGTTAGCAGGGATAACTCTTGCAGAATAATTAAATATTTAAAGAATTCAAATGATACGAAAAAAATTTGAGATTTTATACTTAAGATGAATATTGAATTCTTCTTTCTAAACAAATTGAGATCCAATTTATTTTGAACACAAGTTAAAACAAAAAAAATCAATTGCAAAAAAAAATTAATACAAGCATGATTTTGGAATTCAAAATAGATTTCTTCCTACCGGATTAACAAGAAATTTTTTTAGGTACATGCATTCTTGACAATTTTCTAATCTGTCCAGTGTGATATTTAAATTTCTAATTTAATCTATTATAATTTCTAAAATTTGAAACAGAGAATTTTGAACATGCAGAAACTTTTAAAGTTTGTATTTATTCCTTTAACATTTCATTTTCTATTTTTAGTTTGTCAAAATCCTCTAATCAACAAGATGTTACTAAAGTTCCTTTTAACTCATTATTCTCTATTAATAAATTTTAATTTTCAATTTCTAGTTTGCAAAAATCTTTCGATAATATATTTTATAAATTTAAACATGCAGTCAGGAGGTAGAGATCATACCTGACTTACCTTATCGACTGTTGATGCTCCCCTTATTGAGCTGCTTTCTTCTAAAGACTCTCCCCTTCATCGATGCTCATCTGCGATAAGCTTTCTGTGTCCTCAGGAAGGAATTTGTCTATTAGGGTTGTCTTGGCAATTTCCTCGATCTCGGATTCTTCTAACGATGACTTGGTGTCCATTGAGGAGTTGGATTCGACTTCAATTGGTTCTTTGTAGAGCTTCAAGAATTTTTTTTCCAAAGTTCTTTTACACTTTGGTAGTTGTTGATTCTGTCGAGATCCTCCACTGGTAGTACACTTATTAGATGATATTCAGTCTTACTGTTTGACGTTAAATCGTCGCGCTGCTTTTTGGTCTAGAGGTGTTTTTCAATTTCTTCTCCGTTGTGTTCTTTGGTGCTTCATAACCATATTTTATTATTAATAAAATATTAAAATTTATTTTCAGAAATACCTCCATTCGTCACTTCCAAAATGTGAACTCCCCCTTGAACGTCGGTGGGTAGATGTTAGCTCTGGTCATCTCGTTGCTTCAGTCGACGGTTAGTCCTTCTGAGGCATCCTTGCTCTGATATCACTTGTTAGGACCCTTAGCGGCCGACTGAAGGGGGTTGAATAGCCCCTGCACAAATCAAGCAAAACAACTTTTCTCGGCTTATAACTTAAACAAAATAAGCACTTGCATAAGAGTAAATAAAAGACTAAAAAGAAAGAGGCACTGAGAATTTACTTAGTTACAACCGGGAAGGTTGTTAATCTAAGGCAGATGAAGTCGCACTAATTTCTCCTTCAGGCGAAGAAGCCTCTTTATAGCAATGAAAGCTCATAAATAGAAAGCTAAAACAGAACAGTGAATACGTACAAGTACAAGTGTTGTATTGATCTTTCTTAGTGTTGTTTAGCTTTAGGAGCAGGGCTGCTTATATAGCCCTGCTCGGGGCACTTGAAAGGGTTCTGGGCACCTGGAAGGGGATAAAACTTTATCCCCTTCACAATAGATCACTGTTAAATGGGATCCAGATAAAATTCCATTCTGAGTATTCGGAAGGGTTCCGAGCGCTCCGAAGGGTTCCGAGCGCCCGGAAGGGTTCTGATAGCCCAGAAGGGTTCCGAGCACTGAGACTAGGAAAGTCAACCAAGTTGACTTTTTCCAGTCCGGGCCTTCCTCTCCGATTTCGCTCACCTTAGTCTGGGTCTTCTGCTCCGATTCCTCTTGTTTGGGTGATCTCGGCCATCCGGAATAGGACTCACCCGAACCCAACTTCCGACCTTCTCCTCGAGCAGTCTTCCTCCCCGGTTTCTCGTCCCTCGAACGTCGCGTACGTTCTTCCGTTGCACCTCGTCCCTCGGGCGCACCGAACCCATCGGTTCTCTCCCGTGCGATCCTTCTCGCTAGCCGCGTCTTCCGCTCGACTTCCTATACTCCAAAGATCCTGCACACTTAGACACCAGGGTTAAATCAAAGAGAACCTAACTTAACTTGTTTGATCACATCAAAACAACCTTGGGGTTCCAACATTTATTTTGTTACAACCGGGGCGGTTGTGAATTCAAGGAAGTTGATCGCACTAAGTATCTCCTTTAGGCGAAGAAGCCTCTTATAGCAGTGAAAAGAAGCTAAACTAATAATGGAAGCGCACAAGTGTTGTAAGTTAAATTTCTTGTTGTTATTTCAGCTTCTGGACCAAGGCGGTATTTATAGCTTTGGTCGGGGCGCTTGGAAGGGTTCCAGGCGCCTAGAAGGAGATAAAATTTTATCCCCTTCACAACGGATTGAGTTTGACTGCGATTAGGATAGAACTTGATTCCGGGTGCCCGAACCTAAAAAGTCAACCCAGTTGACTTTTTCAGCCTAGGCCTTCCGCTCCGACTCCGCTCGCTTCGGTTTGAGTCTTCCGCTCCGGCTCCGCTCGCTTGGGTAATTTCGGCCATCCGGAATAGGACTCACCCAAACCCAGTTTTCGGCCTTCTCCTCGAGCAGGCTTCCGCTTCGGCTTCTTGTCCCTCGAACGTCATGCACGTTCTTCTCGTCTACTGGTGTACTTTTCTGCAGCTCTTTCGTCCCTCGGATGCACCGAGCCTGTCAGCTCCCTTCCCGTGTCATTCTTCTCTCTAGCTTCGTCTTCTACTCAACTTCCTGTGCTCCTAAGCTCTTGCATACTTAGCCACAGGGATCAAAACCAATAGGACCTAATCTAACTTGGTTGATCACATCAAAATAACCACGGGGTCCAACATTTATATCTATCTCGGCATTAAGCCGCTCGGTTATATTCTGTACAGTGTTGAGACATTCATTCGGAGAATAATATAATGCCTTGGTTATG
>JBBMJZ010000126.1:4253045-4267170 GCA_037833815.1 Zingiber zerumbet
TAGGGTTACCACCCCCTATGACCTAGGGTTACCACCCCCTAGGGTTTTCCACTTGCCTAACCGCAGCTAGGACTTTCTTGAAACACTCAATCACATACATTAGATAACAATTAAACTTAACTTTGAATCCCTTTGTCATTATCAAAACTTGAGTTCGATCGTTGGATGCTTCCCGCACCAACAGTTTTAATATGGAAATAGGGGTTTGGGATTTTGATTCTAAATCTAATATATGGAAAATAAAGCAAATGAAATCTAACTAAGTGTTAACAATTAATCCACAACGTATTGTCACTCTACGCTATGAGCTTCACTATCAACACAATTAAATTAAGGAACAAAATAGTAAAGTTTTAAATGAACCCTAATCTAGTAAATGAATGACAATTCAAGTAATGTGAGCTAAGTCTAACTTAATTACAATTACAGAAAATGAAAGGCAACATTAAGTAAAACATGAACAAAACTAAGCATGAAATGAAACCTAGAGCATTAAAGAAAGCTAATATAATTTAATCTAATGACATTCAAATGAAAAACTAGAACTTGAAGAAATTAGAAGAATAAGACAAGCAAGAATGAAGGAAAGTAAAATGTATCAAATTAAACTTAACTACTGGTTGAAATAATTCACCAAACAAGTTGTGTGCATGAAAGTATTTAAACATGGTACATGTAATTCAAACATGAGAAATCAAGTTCAATACAACAATGATTAATAAACATTGACATGAATTAAACTAAGTTAACCAAACCTCCTCTTCCACGATCAACTCTGAATCGACTACCCTTCGCCATCACATGAAGGACCCGAATCTGGAATGCCAAAGCCGGTGGATATCATCACAAACGATCGACTGGTAATCACAAATAATGAAGTATTCAACTGGAATTGGAATGGAATTTTTCACTGAAATGGAGAAGTCTTCTGCTTCCGTAACACAGGCAATGTTGTTTACAGAAGAAGCCCTCCACGAAGTTCAGTAATGGAATAAGAAACTCGCTGGAGAAGAATCTGCACAGTCGTCGCCCTTTTCGGAATCCTCTGGCCTTGCAACCTGCTATAGGCAAAGATCCTCAAAAAAGGTGCCAAAATGTAGAAGACACACTGGAGAACCCCCTCCGATGAGCTAGAGATGACTGGAGCTTGCTACTGCCACCATTACCTTGAACCTTACTTCCGCAACCGCTCAAGTAGGGATTCAACGAAGAATTGGAGGAAGGAAACTGCCCAAAGAACACCTATGGTGAGTTGAGCACGGTCAGAATGGCATCGCCATCACTTGTAGTCACTGGAAGGAATGCTGCGCCATCACCGCTTGAGGCAAATTGGAGAAGAAAGGATATTTGGGAGCGTCGAGAGAGAAAACACGAGCAGAGTCACACACAGTGCCAAGCAAAAAACCCGAGCCGAGTATGATTTGAGTAGAAAATCACCTTTTAAAGCTTCCATTGAACTGGCCCTGAACTGAACTGGAATTGAAGCTTAAACTGCTAAATCCAAGTTGAACTAGATTTGCAATTTCTTCCTAGGCTTGTGAAATTGGGCTTTTCTCCTTTCTTAATCTAGAAATTGTACTTAACTCTTGATAGCTTCTTATTGAACCATTTGGATTAAGCCGATTCATTGGGTCTCCCTTAATTCCTGTAAGACAAATTAATATGATCAATTAATAGTCACAATCTCTATCAAATTTATAGAAAATAGAAATGGAGACTCCCAAGTATCCAACTCACAAAAAAAAATACTAAAGAAACATGGTTTTGGACAAAAGAAAGGATAAAAGCCATGAAAAATAGTAATAGAATAACATATCCAAATGTTAACTATCAGTTGCTCCTTAGCACTGCTTGTATAGTGGCCACCACAAGTTTATTGAATTCTTTTGTTGTAATGGTGATAACATTTGACCTTTCATTAGCTTTTGCACTCGATCATTTGGTGTCATCCATCTTATGTCTCAGTCTAGTTTTTAACTCAGACTTTCCACAGACGACGTTAATTTCATCCTGCTTGAGAACAGAAATGTTTGACTCACCGGATTTGCATTGTTGTTATTGCTGATCAAGAGGGTGATCTGGCTTCTATTCTCAGAAGAAAAACACTCATAGAAAATAAGCTAGAATAATGGCCAGGGGAATCCCGGTGAAGCCACTCTAATACTCAAGTTAGATTTTTAGTGAAAAAGAAAATAGTGGCTAGAAATTAGGGTTTTGAAAGTATGTATGCATGTACCTTTGCTTATAAAAATTGACTATCTTTTATAAGATCGTACCTCTCTATCATGTACTCTATATTCCCCCTCCTTTCTCGCTATCGTGGTCATGTTTCTTGACATAAATACCCATTAGGACCCATTTATGTCAGAGTTTATAGCTATATTTTCTGTCTTTCTCATGATAATGGTTGAATTATTCATTATTCTCCCAAGAATAGCATAATACTTCAATGATCGAACTCTTTATAGATGAGACCATTTCAATTTAGTTTGAATAAGCCGAGCATAGTTGAGAGTCGGCCATCGAGTGTAGCCAGAAGTCGGGCTTTAAGTGTGGCTGGGAGTCAGGAGTTGGGCATCGAGTGTAGCTGGGAGTTTAGAGTTGAGAGTAGCTGGGAGTCAGGAGTTAGGCATCGAGTGTAGCTGGGAGTCTGGAGTAGCTGGGAGTCAGCCACCAAGAGTAGTTGGGAGTCAGCCCTTATTGATCCCGCATACCATTCTGGCTTATTTATTGATCCTCTTGACCATGTGACACTTAGAAATTACCCCTACATCAACATCAGTTGATAATATTACCTATATAATCATCATCAGTTGATAATATTACCTATATTGTCTTCTTAATCTTTTTCTTTATTTTGCTCCCTACTTTGCATTGAAACTCATTTTCACCTAGCACAATGGTGACACTTAATCTCTATTTTTGACTTGGGTCATCCTTGTTACTTATCATTACCATCATAGTTTTTAGATTTCTACTATTCTTCTACCTCACATTTCAGTAATATCTGACTTGGTTATCATTATCATCATCTTCTAAGCAAGTAGAGTTGATAAGAGAAATAACAAGAATGAATAATAAGACACCAAATTGTTGTGTGAAAAATCATCCATGGTATAAAAAAAAATTATGGTTTTTGACTACTAAAGAACTTTCACTATTAAAATTAGTAGGTACATCAAATCTTTTCTATACCTTTCTTAACCTTTTAGCTAAGATCAAATATAGTATCTATTTTTTATCAGTTTAACTCTAGAGGATAATAATCATCAATTGCTCATCCAAAACATATCATCAATCTAAAAGTTTAGATATTAACAAATTACTAATAATAAAAGAGAAGATTTAATGATCCCAATTAGTATAAAGGTAGCTCAGATCACCACTAACAATATACTTAAAATTAATGAAATTTAGTGAAGATTCCACTAACAACATACTAAAACTTAATGAAATTTAGTGAAGATTCACCATCTGATCTTGTGTGTTTCACTTAAGAAATATTTTTTAAAAAAAAAACTCTCTCCTTGTCTTCTCTTTTTTATTGTTATTAATTTTTTATCTTTGTAAAACAAAGCTTTGTGCTTATATATAAAATATGAGATGTGATTGTTGGAAATGTGAATGGAATAAAGAGGTAGAGACAAAGAGACTCTATTGTGCATGAGTTTAGTTCTACATTAGAAGTCTCTTGGCTTATTATTAGTTTAAGTTATGACACATGCATTAATATTGTAAACATATGCATGGGGAGAGACTCTCTCACGCATGAGTGCTCAAGGGTGGGTGCAAATCTAGGTCCCGGATTGTACTGAACCAAGGTCGACTCGTGTGCGAGCACGACCTGCGCATGTCGAATGTCAGACGGATCGAGGCAAAATTTGCCCAAAAGAATAAACCAACATATTGCCACTTGAATCTCTTTTTGTTACATGCTCAAGAGTCTAACGAAAGTATTAATATGAAATTAATGGTGATTTCGTAATGTCTCAACATTAATGGTAGCATTAAACTCATTAATGGTGATTTTGTAACGTCTCAGTATTAATGGCGACATTAAACTCATTAATAATGATTTTATAATGTCTCGACATTAATAAAAACATTAAATCCATTAATGATGACATTAAATCCAGTACTAAATGATCATAATTTTATCATTTATTGTAGGCAAGGTGAGAGCTCATATATAAGGAGGCTAGATCTTGAGCAAAGAGAGACGCGGAAGAGAAGTGAAAGAGAAAGCAAGATAATTCGTCAACCTTCGTTCCCCGATTCTTCTCTCAGTTGATAGCACTCAAGTGCATTCTCAATTCACCACGAACAACTAGTGTTTGGTTGTGTTCGTAGTTTTTTCATTATATCCTAGGAAACAGACGACTCGAGGAAATCTCGAAGCACAGTCGGAGGTGGGGTGAATCTATTTCAAGGAAACTGCGACCATCACAGGCCTTGATACCTTCGCCCGATCGGCCGCTTGGCTCTCAGACTTTGCTGCTCGAACTCGGTACTCTATCTGCACTCAGTAATTAGCAGAACTCGACCCCCACTGGTAGCCTGAGATTATCAGCTCAGGTCATCTCGACAGATAAGTTAGAATTAATTTTGTGTAATTTCAATTCAGTTAATTCCCCAATATCTCCGACAACAGATTATCCAACAAAACATGGATTAAAGGAGTTAGGTTTGGGCAATCGATTGGCCCAAAGTAATCGATTAGGGTAATCAATTGAGCAGTGTGTCTCATGAATAGAAG
Source organism: Zingiber zerumbet (assembly GCA_037833815.1). Taxonomy (NCBI): domain Eukaryota; kingdom Viridiplantae; phylum Streptophyta; class Magnoliopsida; order Zingiberales; family Zingiberaceae; genus Zingiber; species Zingiber zerumbet. The sequence goes on from JBBMJZ010000126.1 coordinate 4,257,802, forward strand.
ATGTTCAAATTGATTAGGTAGATTGCCTAATCAATTAGGTTTATTGATTAATTGATTAGGAGTTATTTTCGTGAAACATAGAAAGGGCATAATCGATTAGGTTAATCGACTGGGAGCTTTATCCTAACAACACAGAATGTGTTGGGATCAATTGGACAATCAATTAAGGCCAAATTAACCAATCGATTAGGGTAATCGATTGAAGACCTTTTTGTGACAGCACATACAAAAATCAATTGGGGGTAATTGACCTAATCAATTGGTATGACTCATCAATCGATTAGACATTCAAAAAAGAGCCTTTCTGCAAGTTTTTTAATGATCGTCTGACATGTTAAATCTAATCGATTAGGAAGTTGACGCAGGGAAAGGAACTCCAGGTGTGATGTTCGAATAAGAGAATTGCAGAGAAAGACATAGAAAAATAATTCGGAAATAAAGAAGAGCCGCCTCTAGGTTTAAACAAAAATAATTTATTTATTCAAATAAAAAACAAACTCAACATCCATTCAATATTAACCACCCTCCATTTTACAAGTGTCCTAACCCTTGTTTAAATAACCTAAAAAAAAGTCTTAACAGAAGAGTCGCAACGGAAAAAGAAAAAGTAAAAAGAACTAATCTTAAAAAAATAAAATCTAAACTAACTTTAAAAAAGAAAATTAATCCTAAAAAAGAAAGAAATAAAATCTATATTAATTTTTTAGAAAACAAAACTAATGCAAAAAATTTGAAACAAATAAATGAAACGTCAAAAAACTAAATCTATAGTTTTGATGACCTAGTTAGCCGATTTTGTCTCGTCTGGACTTCGAATAAAGTGCAATCATGTCAAGAGGCCATGAACTAATCATATTTTTTTGTATGTAGCTTCGATCATCCTTCTTCAAGATCCAGAAGGGAGGTTGGTAGTCTCATTTTTTTCTCGTAATAGCTTGAAGGGGAACATAACCACAGTGGATAATATGAGATGATTGTGTCCTTGGATGCTCCTGCATTAGACGCCCCTGGTTGAAAAGAACTCGTCGTCCTTGAGTTCAAAATAATGTCTTCAACATCCATAGTCTCCCTTTTCTTTGCAGTCTTCCAATACAGCATGAGCTGCATCTTCAAATAAGATCAAAATCTCACGGTCATAACCATGAAGTATCTCATCAACTTCATCATCAAATACTGGTTCACCAAGTGCCTCAAACTCATCTTTGTCGTAAATTGGATCACCGACTATTTTAACCTTGTCGTCCATATCTTTCTCAACAAAAGTTTTATCCAAATTAAAATAAAATAACTTACGACCTTTAAGATTTCGAGCACTACAATCACAATGTGAGACATCCTCAGTAGGAACCTGTCTATCATGACCTCGACCATGCACCTCACTATCTTCAAGATCTTGTGGCACTAGACGTTGGGATAATTCCATGAATTGTCTCTGTAGATCTTCGATGAGCTCATAGGATATGCTTCGATCATGGTGCGATACTTCCTTAGTTGGAAGCTGTCTTTCACGACCACGACCACGACCACGACTACGATGATCATCCATGGATCTAAGGTTCTGATACCATGAGACTTCCTATGGCTACTATACGAGTGAAAATCTAGAATACTTGGTGATATCTAAGAGGTGTATGTGGTAGTCTTCTTTTGGTTTTATTGCTTAGTAGTATGATCTTGTGTGGAAATTGGAAAAAAAAAATTGAATTATGTTTTCTAGGCATAAGTTTGCTAATGCAGTGGAGATATTTATATCTCCCAACAGAAGTAGGTGGTTAATATTTTGGAAAGACAAGGGCAAATTGAGTTTTTGACTTGTGATGAAAATCTAAACAGTTAGAGAATGAAGTTTGACTTCTTGGATGTAATTATTATATGATTTGCATGGATTAGAACATGGATTTAATGAAAGAGAATGATTTTGATTTTTGGGTGAAATTACAATTGGTATTATGGATAGCAGTTAAAAGCACGTTGCAATGAGTTGTATATTGATTCTAAGGTCATAAGGTAAAATTTATGACATTGTCGTAAGTTTTGACAATGTCATTTTATTCGTTGGAAGATACAAAATGCAAAATATGATGCATAGATTAGTGATGACAAGCCCCACAATCGTCATGTGAGGGGTTTAGGGATCGACCATAATTGGTTAGATGACCAGGGCACTACTTGATCAAGCTGTAAGTTATGCCTTCTTGAACAGATTTAGTGATGTTTCAGTTCATTGATCAAGCTACCAATTGATATCATTTTGTGCAATTATTGAAAAAGGAAATTAAAGAAAGCTCAATAGGAGTCAATTTTGATATGTTAGAATAGGTGGTCAAAATTGATATAATATTACCTATGAACATGTTATATGGAAGTTACAATTGATGCTAAAAAGGAAACTTGTTTTACTGGCAAAATTTAAAGGGCGCGATAATTTTTAGGACAACCCTATTAACAAAGAAGGATAGTTAGCTCCTAATCCGTTGAAAGCATAAGAGATCAGTAGACTTATTTAGGATGAGTTTGATACATTGAAGGATGCATGATTCAATTTAGATGATCGTTGACCGATTAACCAAGTTCAATCATTTTCTATTGACCTTCTAGACAAACTCTTTGAACTACTTGGTGGGGTTTTCAACGAGTTACGTGTACAAAACTTTATTTTTGTGAATAATTTCAGATGAACAGATGGACGGAGCGCACCATTCACTAACCAGAGGACTTACTTCAAGCATGCATGATGAACTACTTGGTAGTATTACAGTTTAAGTAGTAATTTGGGGACCAAATTTTTATTAGCGGGGGAGAATGTAATATACCAAATATATAGATAAAGATGTAAATAATTAAAATATGACATAATTAAATTTTTAAAGAAAATAAATTATTTTAGTGATAATTTATTAAGAAATTATGGAATTTATATGAAATTATGAAATTTACTAGATTTTTTTTAATTTTAAAGGAACCATTTTATATTTTGAGGGGTATAAATGGGTAAAAGATAAAGTCTATTTAAAATATGCATTTCAATGAGGAGTTGATAATATATATTAACCTAAGTTAATATTTCCAAACCTCAGTTTTATTTTCTGCGTTCCATTTCATCTCCACACTACCTGCGTCCCCTTCGTGATAGCGGTCGCGCCACGTCCGATCGCGGATTCGTCGCCGCCGACGAGCATCCTCCGTCGCCATCTCGAAGAAGCCCCGTACTCCCGGCCCAAGGGGCCAGCCACCTCCGTGCATTGCCTCTTCACATCCGACCTCGACGCCACCGCGTAGGAGCAGCCAACGTTGTGTCCCTCTCCTTGGTCGCCATCGTCGGTAGTTGTATCACTACTTCTTTGCCAGAGCCGAAACGTGGAGGGCACATCACAGCCGGTGGCAAAGCCACTGTTATCCACCATGAGTGCGATGGATACAACCACGTTTTCTCTCGGCTATCGCATGTGACCGACCATTCTAGGCGTTCTTTAACACTACCTAGACGTCGACCGCCCTCCTCCCTCCCGACCGCTTGCCTTCCAGTAGCTACGAAGGGCACTGAACAACAAGGAGAAAGGATCTCCTTGCTCATTGCCGTGAACTCCCAATCACCGGCAACCCTTCTTGTTGTCCTATGCCACTGATTCGAGGAGCAATTACTGGTGCAGGAACATAGTTACTATCGGACCTACTGCCGTTGCTAGCAGCAAGGATCTCAATCCTTGGACATTAGTTTTATTGATGTCGTCTCTGTCCTTCCAAACCGACGATGGTAACCGACGATGACCATTGCGTTCCAACAATAGTCAATCCATCGTCACAAACAAGTAGGATTCGAGCACGAGGCAGATCATTAACTTGAAGATGATTAAAACAATCTACAATTGAGGTGGGTAGATTCTGCTTGCCTTTTGCAAGCTTTGATTATAGTGCATGATTATTTACTACCATGTTTTGATTAGGTCGTAGTTACTCGCTTACCTTAAATCTGTTTATATTGCTCCTGAGTTAGATACCTTATTATTCGTCCTTATACTTTGATCCATTGTTGATAGTTATGCAGTCTTGGTTGTTATTCATGATTCGGTTTATATATATGCATGATAGTACCAGACCTTAATCTAGTTGTAGGCTTATGTTCGTGCATTTATATTATAGTTTGGTTATATACTTAGGCTCGTGCCTACAAGGTATTGATATTATGTGTAATATAGTTGTATACATATAAGGGCATATATATTAGAGAGATGGTGTTGATCTATACTTGATGGAAATCACTCCCAAGCATAGGGGCAGCGTATTCCACTAGGTTTTTCCCTTCGGATCAACCCCTAGGATTACATAATTTTGACCCCGCTGTTTATTATATGTGTGAGGATACAATAGAATTAGTTGAGATATTAATACTAGATGACTAGTATTTTGAAGACCTGATTGTCTATTTTCTGCCTATATATTAGTAGGATTATATCGCTAGTATACGATATCAAGTATCCTAGTAGACCCTTACTTGTTATATAGGCTTATGCATATATATTAGTAAGATTATGTCATAGTGTAGTATTTCGATTATCCTACTAATCCCTTAGTTGCTATATCCTGTCGACCATTTTCTCACATTCGTGGTTGAGAGAATCGTCAGCAACCGTTAGTATATCCCGTCGACCTCTCTCATCATGGTTGAGTGAGTCGTCAGCGGCCATTAGTATATTTTGTCGATCATTGTCTTCCATTCATGATTGAGAGAGTTGTCAACAACCGTTAGTATATTCTGTCGACTATTTTCTTCAATTCGTGGTCAAGAGAGTCGTCAGCCACCATTAGTATATCCTGTCTCCTATGCGTGGTTGAGAGTCGTTAGTAATCGTTGGTATATACCCTTTCTATCTACGGGACTATCTGTGGTAGAGCATTCTCCCACAATTAGCCATAGGGGAGCCAGATAGCTACCTCATCCTGTCCCCACTAGATCCATGATAGAGCGTTCTCCCACGAACAGTAACTAGTCATTTATCCTGTCTGCCCATGGGATCATCCGTGGTAGAGCGTTCTCCCGCGGACAGTGACTAGTCATTTATCCTGTCTGCCCATGGGACCATCTGTGGTAAAGCGTTCTCCCGCAAATAGTGACTGGTCATTTACCCTATCTAGCTATGGGACCATCCGTGGTAGAGTTTCTCCCGCAATCAGTATTTATTATGTGTATGATGCATGGAGGGGAGGTCATGTATTTGTTCGTGCAGGTTTGAATGTACTGTATGTGCTATATGTACTCCCAATTTGTTGGTTATACTTGATTGAGCAGATTAGTGAAGTGTTATGTTATTGATTATATTTTTAGTTAGCTGGTGATTATGTTAGGATACCTACATTAGTTAGTAAGTATTTTACCTGAAACTCCATCTTTTGATCTTCTGTTAGTATATTCTTTTACCCACTGAGTTGTTGTACTCACTATCCTTTACTTTTTATTTGACTTTCAGGTTAGCAAATAGAGGAGGTGTTGTGTCGCTCAAAGGTCCTCCTGGCTGTCAGTCCCGCTCGAGTTGGATTTATGTTGAGTTGCTTCGTTTTATTTTTTCCGTTGCTTATGGTTATAGTTTCTTTCTGTTCTGGATTTTTTGAGTGTGTTATCATGTTCATGCATACATACATGCATTATCATTTTTAGCTTGTTGTGTTGTCTTTAAGTGATTTGATATCAATTATTTCAGATATTATAACTAGGGGATACAGTCCATTTTAGAGGATAAGTATACCCTCGGGGCATAACAGGACACCAATTATAAGAAATTAAGCTAGTTGAAAACAAAAAATAAAAAAAAAATAAAGATCAAGAGAAGAGAAGAGATCAAAGAAGAGTATTATGAGAAGAAAATATTTAAAAAAGATAAACAAGTTATAGGACAAAAAAGATAAAAGAGCAATGAAACATATAACACTGAAATGAAAGAGGTATTAAACAAAATATAAAAAAATACAAAAAAAAGGACTAAATAAAAAAGAAAATAGGTGAGGAAAAGCAAATAATAAAAAAAATATTACAAGGATAAGAACTAATCTGCAACGAGAAAAAAGGAAAAAGAAAGAAAGGGACAAAAATAAAAATAAAAAAATAAACACAACACAGAGACAACAACAAAAAAAAACTAAGTTTAAAATTTTATTAACTAATATAAGTTATCACATACAACTTTCTCTTAAGAATATTCAAAATCATTCATGAAAAGTACATTTATTCAAGAGATTCAGTTATAAGGAAAAAAAAGAAATTTAAACTCAAAATTACATAAGAAACATATTCTAAGCACTAATATTCTAGAGGTATGTACAAAAAAAAAATATAAATAATAGGATCATAAGGAAGTCCTCAAGAGAAACAAACATGAGAAAAAAAACAACACAAAGGCAATGAAAATAAAAAAAAAAATCTACAAACAAGAAAAATTGAAAGAAGAGAACAAAGATGTCAATTCATAAAGAAAAACAATTCAAGGAGACCAATTAAAAGAAACTAAGCTATGGAAAACATAAAAAAGAAAATAACGTTAAAGAAAAGAGAAGAAATCAAAGAAGATAATATGAGAAGAAAAAATTTGTAAAAGAGAAGACAAGTCATTCCAAAAATAGGACCAAAAGATAAAAGATCAATGAAACAAAGAAGAATTAAATGAAAGAGGTGTTGAAAATTTTTTTAAAAAAAATACAAGATAAAAGACTAGATAAAAAAAAAAATAGGAGAAGAAAAGCAAGAAATAAAAAAATATTACAACAATGAGAAATAATGTGCAACAAGAAAAACGAAGAAAGAAAAGAAAGGAACAAAAAATAAATAAAAAAATAAACGCAAAAAAAAAACTAAGTTTAAAATTTTACTAACTAAATATAAGTCATCACATACAGCTTTCTCTTAAGAATATTCAAATTGATACATGAAAAGTACATTTATTAAAGAAAGATACAAGAGATTCAATCATAAAGAAAAAAAAAAAAAGAAATTTAAGCTCAAAATTACATAAGAAACATATGCTAAAAACTAATATTCTAGAGGTGTGCATAAAAAAAATGTAAAGAATAGAATCATAAGAAAGTCCTCGAGAGAAACAAAGATGATAAAAAAACAACACAAAGGCAATTAAAATAAAGAAAAAACCTACAAAAGAGATAAATTGAAAGAAGAGAACAAAGATATTAATTCATGAAGAAAAATAAGAGGAGGAGACCAATTAAAATAAATTGCTAGTGGAAAACACAAAAAAGAAAATAAAGATTAAGAAAAGAGAAGAAATCAAAGAAGAGTAGCAAGAGGAGAAAAAATTAAAAAAGAGAAGACAAGTCACAGCAAAAATAGGACATGTAGATAAAAGAGCAATAAAACAAATAAGAATGAAATGAAAGAGGCGTTGAAAAAATTTTAAAAAATACAAATAAAAGGACTAGATAAAAATGAAAAATAGGAGAAGAAAAGCAAGTAATAAAAAAAACATTACACGGATGAGAACTAATGTGCAACGAGAAACAAGAAGGAAAATAAAGGGACAAAAATAAAAAAATAAACACAACACAGACAACAAAAAAAAAAGCTATGTTTAAAATTTTACTAACCAAATACAAGTCATCACATACAACTTGCTCTTAAGAATATTCAAATTCATATATGAAAAGTGCATTTATTCAAGAGAATGAGATACAAAAGATTCAGTCATAAAGGAAAAAATAAAAGTAATTTAAACTCAAAGTTACATAAGAAACATTCGAAACATATGCTAAACACTAATATTCTAGAGACGTGCACAAAAAAAACTAAAGAATAAGAACATAAGGAAGTCCTCAAGAGAAACAAAGATAATGTATTTTATTTTATTTTTATAAAGCATCCCTTTAGAATATATGTAAGTTGGACTAAATATTTTTAGAAAAATCAAGAAATCAATATCATATACCTCTAATTATCAATATGAGACCAAATAAAAAGTCTATATTGTGGCCAAAAAAATCAATTAAAAATTACATCATAAATTATAATAAATCTCCAAAGCTAGTTTATTAAAATCAAATCATGTTATTTGTGTGAGAACAATAGGTTGTGCATATCTTGTGAAACAAGAGAGAATAAATCCTTTATTACTTTTATTTGCCTAAATTTTTCAAGTCAGTGCAAATGAAATTAACAAAGAACAATTAGTTAACAACTATGGCATAAGAATAGTAGGAAAACATAAAAGTTGATAGTTCAAAGCTTTTGCATCTAGAAAACAGAGAGAAGTATTCTTTGATAACATAGAAACCTCCACCATTAATCATATTTTCATGTTCTTTTAATCATCTAATGATGTTCCACAAACTCTTATGTTCCCATAGTGTTTAGTTCCTAGTTCGAGGGAGAATTCCTCTCATTCGACATATTTTCATGTCGTTTTAATCATCTAATGATGTTTCACAAATTCTTATGTTCCCATAGTGTTTAGTTCCTAGTTCGAGGGAGGGAGAATTCCTCTCACTTGATTTCTACGATGAAAGAAATTTAAACCTACAACACCTACCAACTCAGCCTATCTAAATTGACTACTATAACCTAACGATCCAAAGCACAGACTTTAGAACAACTATAACCTAACGATACCATTTAAGAATTGTAGTGTATTCAAGTGCTTTGATATAAGGTTGTACTATTGAAGAATTTTGATGTCTATAGTTGGACTAGTTTCAAGTTTCAAATACAATGTTTAGAATGACCATCACTATTTATTTGTCATTAAAAATAATAATGCAAATGAAACTATAGACATACAGAAAGATTACTCAGACTCTTTAAACTCAAAACTAACGAGTTCAATTTAATAAAAGGCACATGTTTAGAAGCACTTCAAACAAGGAAAAAATTAAGATGTTAAACATGACTTAAATTGATGCATACTAGTTAATAATGAAATTTGATGGCTGATTTATTGAGTTATCTATCAAACATTGCAAACAAAACTTAACTAGTTATGTATAGGGTGTGCCATTCAAGCTCATAGACCTACCATATTTTGGGCAATTTTTTACAGCCAAGTATTCAAGAAAAATTCTACAGAGTGGAAGAACTTTAAAGATTGGATATCCATCATAAGTAAAATTTTCAAGAAATTATTTGTTTCGCAAGCATTCTTGAAGACATAATCCCTAGAATGAACACTGAACACTGTGCAAAAGATGGGGTTTCATCTATAACAAATATGCTTGTTATCAGCATGCACCTGTATAGATTGGAGGAAAGAAATCACACTTGTCTCCAACAGAATCATCAAACAAATTAAGCAAGTGGCTCAATGAAACTTTGCTCTCAGCCTCACTGTGCACAACCTACACAAGTAATTGGAAGAAAATACTAGAAGATATCTGTTT
>JBBMJZ010000126.1:4318406-4331859 GCA_037833815.1 Zingiber zerumbet
TCTCCTATCTTAACAATTGTCTCATTATGTCTAATATTGCTAAACTTAAATTTCATATATTTTGTCTTTATTCTACTGGGCTTAAAACTTTTCCCTTCTAGTGTTTCCCGCCGAGATTCTAAATTAACATGAAATCAGAGCAATAAATTCGAAATTGGGGTTTTTTTTTTCCTTTCCTGTCCGCGTACGACAAAGGGCTCCTCTCGCGGCCTCTTCTTCACCAACACAAACTCCCTCGTGTCCGCCTCTATCACTGCACGAAGTTACTGCCCCCTTCTCTTTCGATTTCCTTCAAGATCTAGGTTCTACAATCCTCCTAGACGACCCTTCCCGTCGTGTCCTCCTCTTGCTTGGATTTGTTGACGCCTCCGATGACGGTGACTACCGTCTCACACTACCGCTTCCAGCCCTAAGAGAAGTCTTCCTTTGCTGCTTCCTTTTTGAGCAACAGTAGCTGTTGTGATCTCCTTCGGGAGAAACAGAGAGCGACAAATTGAGGCTTCATTCTTCCTCTGCTTGCTGACGCCAACTTCCAACCACTAATAGTAGGTTTCTCCTCGGCAACTTGTCCCTGCTCCTCTATTTTCTTTGCTGCCGAGAAGATCCAGAATTGCCAAAGTGTCGAGCAGAACCCATTTTAGGTCTCTCACACCTCCGGCAAAAATGAGAGTACACTCCTGGTTTATCTTGCTCTGCCCATTCTATTTTCCTTTTTTATCACCGGAGCAAGTGTCGGCTCTCCTTCCACGACACAGAGCTGTGACTGTATCAGCCTTATCCCCATTGACCATCTCATATTCTTCTTTTATTTGACTTTTTGGGGATAAAGTCTTATAACAGAAAATAAGTCTTCTATTGTGACGGATGTGGTGTCTGTGATGTCTAAGATCACATAATAAGCTAAATGGTTCAAACAATTTGAATTGGAGTAAAATTGTTCATCTTTATCTACGAAGTATTGACAAAGTTAGTCATTTGACTGATGACCCGCCTCAAGATGATTCGAAGCAAACTTGGTTTAGAAAGGATGCTCGTTTGTTCCTTCAAATTCAGAATTGTATTGATAGTGAGGTAATTACTTTAATCAATCACTATGAATTTGTTAAAGAACTAATTGATTGCTTGGAATTTCTATACTCTGGAAAAGGGAATTTCTCTCGCATGTATGAAGTTTGCAAAGCATTTTACCGTCTGGAAAAACAAGATCAGCCTCTGATTAATTATTTCATGGCATTTAAGAAGACATATGAGGAGTTTAATATGTTGTACCCTTTACCCCTGATGTGAAGGTTCAGCAACACCAACGAGAGCAGATAGTTATCATGAGCTTCCTTCCTGGTCTATCTCCTGAATTTGAGTCTGCTAAGTCACAGGTTCTCTCTGCTGAGGTTTCTTCTTTACAAGATGTATTTGGTCGTGTTCTCCATGCAAAAAATACTGCACCCATTCCACTTAGTAGTGCTTTGGTGAGTCACAATAATAGTTATGTGTCTAGAAGATCAACTAGTCAAAGTGGAAACAAAGGAGGTCACTCATAGGTCGTTTGATACTCAAATGCCAAATTCAGGCGGTATTATGTGCAACTATTGTCGTAAGTCGGGTCCTACAAAACATGGAAAACTTCAATATAAAAATCAGCAAAAACACTTGGACCATATTACATCCACTGATGATGCCTCTGATAAATCAGTTTTTATCTCTACGGATGAATTTGCCATGTTCTCAAAATATCATGAGTCAATCAAGTCTTCATCTCCCACTGTCACTGCTATTGTTGATTCAGCTAAACAAAACGCATGTCTTCCTTCTTCATCCTCCAAATGGGTCATTGATTCTCTAGTGTCATAGATCATATGACAGGTAATTCTAGTCTATTTTCTATTTTACAGTCCAAAACTAACACTCCTACTGTTACTTTAGCTGATACTCTGTATTGTGTTCATGTGTCTGGTACTATCAATCCTACCCCCTACTTTCTCTATCCTTTATCCTACATTTACCTAGTTTATCCTTTAATTTGCTCTCTGTTAGTCAACTAACTCATAATCTTAATTATTGCATCTCATTTTTTCCTAATCATTGCTTATTTCAGGATCTGTTAACGAAGAAGATTATTGGTAAAGGACACGAGTCTAGAGGTTTCTACATTCTTGATACACTGCTCCCAAATTCTTTTGCTTGCTCAAGTGTCACTTTTCCTTTCAAAAATCATTGTAGGTTGGGACATTCATCTCTCCCTTTGCTCAAAAAGCTTTGTCTATAATATAAAAAGATGTCTTCCTTAAATTGTGAGTCGTGTCAATTTACAAAACATCACCGTCTTAGTTCAAGTCCTAGAGTAAATAAACATGCTACTATTCCTTTTAAATTAGTTCATTCTGATATTTAGGAACCTTGTCCTATTTTGTCTAAACCCATTTTAGATATTTTGTTACTTTTGTAGATGAATATTCTCATGTAACTTGGTTATATTTAATGAAAAATAGCTCTGAGTTATTTTCTCTGTTTTGTGTCTTCTGCGCTAGATTAAAACTCAATTCAATGCGTCCATTCGTACTTTGCGAAGTGATAATGCCAAGGAATATACGTCCGGTTTATTCCAATCTTATATGAGTCAAAATGGCATGCAACCTCTTGTATTGATACTTCATCCCAAAATAGTGTTGCTAAATGTAAAAACATACATCTCATTGAGGCTGCACAGGCCCTTTTATTCCAAATGAATGTTCCCAGACATTTTTTGGACCGATGTAGTTTCTACCGCATGTTTTCTCATTAACCGCATGTTTTCTCATTAACCACATGTCATCCACAGTTCTCATAATGAGATCCCTTACAAAGACCTTTTTCCCAATAAGTTGTTTCCGATTAACCCTAGGATATTTGGTAGCAAATATCTTGTCTCAATTGATGTTACCTTCATGGAAGACACATCTTATTTCCCATCGTCACTTACTCCAACTCATCAAAGGGTCCAATGATTTGTTGATGTCACATTCTCTACACCCGTCCCGGAACTGATTCCAGTCAAACCACCTATTATTCAAGTTTATTCCAAGCGTCAACCTCCTGATTCATGTCTTGCACCTACTACTTCATTATCAGATTCAGATCCAGTCTAAAGTGATGATCTTCCTATTGCATTACGCAAAAATAAACATCAATGTACTTATCCTACTTCTTTTGTTTCTTATAATGGCTAATCATCTTCCACTTGCTCTTTTATTGCTTCACTCGATTTTGTCTCTATTCCTAAAATTGTATGTGAGGTCATATCTCATCCTGGTTAGAAAGATGCAATAATAGAGGAGATGAATGTTTTAGATAACAATAACACTTGGGACTGGGTCGATTCTACCTTCAGGGAAATGGGCTATTGGATGCAAATGGGTATTTGCAATTAAAGTCAATCCAGATGGGTCAATTGCTAGATTAAAAGCATGCCTTGTCGCTAAAGGCTATGCTTAGACCTATGGTGTGATTATTCTAATACTTTTTCTCTTGTCACAAAATTAACATATGTTCGATTGTTTATTTCAATGGCTGCTACTCATAATTCTAATATCAAGAATGATTTTCTTCTTCATGGTAATCTTCAAAAGTAGGTGTATATGAAGCAACCTCCTGGGTTTGTTGCTCGGGGGAAGTCAGGGTAAGTTTGTCGTCTTCGGAAAGCTTTGTATGGTTTCAAACAAAGTTCTCGTGCTTGGTTTAGAAAATTTAGTCAGGTTGTTGCAAAATTTGGCATGATAAAGAGCAAGCCTGACCATTTTGTGCTCTATAAGCAGTCTATAGTTGGTATTATTCTATTAGTTGTGTATGTGGATGATATTATTATCATGGGAAGTGATACTACAGGAATCTCATATCTTAAATCTTTCATTCATACTCAGTTTCATACGAAAGACTTGGGAATGCTGAAGTATTTCTTAGGTGTTGAGATTATGAGGGGTAAAAAGGTATATTCAGTAGCTAGTATTATTCTATTAGTTGTGTATGTGGATGATATTGTTATCACGGGAAGTGATACTATGGGAATCTCTTATCTTAAATCTTTCATTCATACTCAGTTTCATACGAAAGATTTGGGAGTGCTGAAGTATTTCTTAGGTGTTGAGGTTATAAGGGGTAAAAAAGGTATATTTCTATCTCAGAGAAAATATGTTCTCGACTTATTAACTGAGACAAGAAAATTGGGGGAAAGCCTTATAATGCTCGACACAGAACATGCATCTCACAGGAGAAGCTATTTGAACATCTTGAGAGATATCGAAGATTGGTTGGGAAGTTGAATTATCTTACCATAACTCATTCGGATATTGCATATTTGGATAGTGTTGTTAGTCGGTTTATTAACTGAGACAAGAAAATTGGGAGAAAGCCTTATAATGCTCCAATGACTCGGAACATGCATCTCACAGGAGAAGCTATATGAACATCTTGAGAGATATCAAAGATTGGTTGGGAAGTTAAATTATCTTACCGTAACTCGTTCGGATATTGCATATTTGGATAGTGTTGTTAGTCGGTTTACATCATCTCCAACCATTCATAATTGGTTAAAACAAATTTTGTGTTATTTGATGGAAGCACCCGGACGAGGTATCATATAAAAAAAATCATAGGCACACTCATATTGAATGTTTTTCGGATGCAGATTAGGCAAGTTCCAAAATGGATAGAAGATATACTCTAGGTTATTGTCTCTTTGTTGGAGGAAATTTAGTCTCATGAAAGAGTAAAAAGCAAAATGTTCTAACATGGTTCAGTGCAGAATCAGAATACATGGCTATAGCACAATCTGTGTATGAGATACGTGGATAAATCAACTCTTGACTGAAGTAGGACTTAAAATTTTAGTACTAGCAAAATTGTGGTGTGATAATCAAGCAACTCTTCATATTGCATCGAATCTTGTATTTCATGAACGAACTAAGCACATTGAAATTGATTGTCACTTCGTTTAAGAGAAAATTCAACAAAACTTACTACATGATATATGAAGACTGAAAAATAACCCGGGGACATCTTTACAAAAGCTTTAAATGGGGTTTGAGTTGAATATCTTTATAACAAGTTGGGTATGATTAATATCTATGCTTCAACTTGAGGGGAAGCTTGGTAATCAATTAGTTTAATTATAGTTTCCTAAGATAGGTTCTAGTTTGTATATAAATACGTCCACTCTTCAATAAAGAGTTTTGTATCTCAAATTAACAGAATACAAGCAAGATAGTTAAAATGGAGGAGCGCGTCGAGTGTTTTATGTGACCGTAAAATACCTCTAAAACTTAAAGGAAAATTCTACAATACCGCAGTTAGACCTGTTATGTTATATGAAGCTGAATGTTGGGTTATGACTCAAGCACATGAGCAGAAGATGAGAGTTGCAGAGATGAGGATGTTAAAGTAAATGTGTGAATATAGAAGAATAGACAGAATAAGAAATGAGAGCATTAGAGAGAGTCGGAGTTGCATCTATTGAGGGAAAACTCCGAGGGGCACGTTTAAGATGGTATGGTCATGTACTTAAATGACCAATAAATGCTCCAGTTAGGCAATGTGAAACTATGACAAACACATATATCAAACGAGGAAGAGGAAGACTAAAAAAGACTTTAGCAACAATAAAATAAGATAAAATTTATTTAAGTATAGATTATGATATAATAGGAGATAGAGCTCAATGGCGTAAAAGGATCCATATAGTCGACCTCACCTAGTGGGATAAGGCTTAGTTGTTATTATTGTAATGCAATGACGGCCTATTTATTTAACACAATAAGAAAATGGATACTATTGCATCCAACTACAAAAAGATCAGCTTATTTTAACAGGCCTACATCTAATTGTATTTGACAACCAACAAATCACTACGAGACAGCATATGGATGGATCTATTTGGAACCTATTTGAGCAATTGTCCTGTTTGAACACATGGAACTATCAGACAGGCAAAATAGAACATTAGAGGGAAAAAAACAATACATGTAGAATGAGCTACGATATTTTATGGGCAAAATTCAAGAGGAAAGAAATCATGCTTACAGTAGCCTCAGGATTATGGATCAGAGCAGAAAGTGCATCTACAAGTTCCCCAAGGTTGTGGGGAGGTATATTTGTAGCCATTCCAACCTAGTTGTTCCAAAATGTAAATTTATTTGTTGTCATTGCTCACAGCTAATATGCTTTTATAAGATAAATGATTTAAACAACACATTTATGAAATCATAAAATGAGCAAGATAGTTTGTACTGCGATTCCAGAAGATCCATTTAACAGCAAATTTGGAATACGAGCAGGCAAGAGAGAAGGTTCTTTTTGTGAGCTGTCAAAATTGGGAACAAAGTCAACCTGCGACACAAACAGGGAATAAATAAAAGAACATAACAGAAGAAATCACATGTTCTAAAATATATAGAGGGAATTATTAAAACCTACAGTATTCAGGTCCAAATCTGTTAAGAGCATAGCCTCAGCTAGTGCCTGTAAAATGAGTAAAAAATTAAGCAGAAACTTGACACTTCAGTATGGACACTTAGGTGAGGATAGAACAAAGTCAGCTGTGCATGCCCATATGAATTTGACAGCATTTCCACATGTTCACATCAATATAGAAAATAATAGTACAGCTACAGTAAGCAACTGGATTGTACAGCTAATCAGACAAGCCAGCTGATTTCCATTGGCATTAGTATGTCCTCATCAAGGACTTATAATAGGCATGCAAACATGCTGAACAATATCAAAGTCACGTGTCCATAATATCTTAGCAGATTCTTAATTGATTTGCATGCTGAACTATAGCAAACTCACATGTCCAGATAATGTCTCAGCAGATTCTTAATCGACTTACTGTTTGTTACTAACACATTTCATTTCAAATTTCTAGTTTCATGTAACTTGATGGATTCTTCATTCCAAGTTCTGGACAGTAATGTGGGAATTTGAGATTATATGAACTATCAGGAATAACAATGAATCAAAGATGATATGTACAACATTTGTATGGAAACATAGTTTTTAGAATAACAAACCAATTTGGTGGTCGTGCAAGTACTAGAATTAGTCCCCCCAAATGCATGGAACTCACTACTTGTTGACTTATTGTTGTCACTTTTATATTTCACCTTACCTACCATTCATGGAAATGGATAACGTGCAAAATTTTTGAACCATCAATATGGAGGTATAAGATGTTGATTATTGTGTCATAATCGCCATCAATATTATCATATCACAGAAACAATGAATCTACATCTCCATCTATGTGAATGACAATATATTCCTTTATAAAATTCAATAAGCACGAAACATTCATCACATAATGATATTTGTAGCATGTTGTGTGTGGCAAAATAAGTCTCTTCTGTTCTCAAGGCAAGTTTCTGCTTCCAACCTAGTCTATGTAGGAACCTCCAAAATGTATGTTACTAGCAACATAGAACACACAGCTCAACTGTCATTATCGAACTTGCTTAGAGGGGTCAAGTCATGTGCTGACAGTTGACACCTCTAATGATATAACTAATAGTTGCATAAGAACATCATGCTAACAATATAAGTAATATTTAACATAAACAGATATGAACTTACTGTGCCAGCCAAATAACTGAAACTCATAAAACATGCTTCTAGGGGAAAAAACGAAAAATAAATGGTTGGTTGCTAAAACTAGCATAAGGTTTCAAAGTTTTAACGAATCTAACACAAACTTCCATTTTTAGAAAACCTATGCACTTGCTTTCAATTTTGTAATAAAAAGTTCACAAAATTTTGAATTAATACATTGCACTAACATTTTAAATCATGCATTGATTTAATAATTTCAAGCCTTGTTATGAATTTTTTAAAAATGAATAAAAAAATATTATTTAAACAATAATAGATTTGTAATAAAAAATTGGAAAAAAGAATTGTCATGTGATGTTTTGAATCGAAGATGTGATTGAAAGCACACGTATATAGTTGTTAAGAATGTAAATTTGTTGGAATGGTTAAAAACTCCAAAAAAAAATATATTAAAAAATATCCAAAAATAAAATCAGAATACTTAATCCATCCACTTGAAAGAACACTGTATCAAAGTAGATTAAATCCTCAGCCAAACTATTCAGATAGTGAAGAATATTGAACCAAAACAAGGTAGTACAACAATAAGACAGGACTAGTGTGTCAAACAAAAAAGATGTAAAGAAGACCAGATTACAATGTAAAAAAAATAACCATCAGTGTTCCAGCAATTTCTTTCTGAAAATTATTAGCATCTTTGAGGATAAAATAAATAAGCCAAATAACAATGTTCATAGTAAACAACAATATGACGGCAAATTGATTCTGCTATTAGTGAATGAACAGGAGAGTTAAATCTGCATGTAATAGCATCTCAGAGAAAAAAATACAGCTGTTTGAAGTTCGAAATAATAAAAAAAAAGTAATTGTTAGTCATATTTTCCCAATAATAAAAATAAAAAATTGCAAGCATTGGGAAATTTTCTTCAGCTGAGTGTCAAACAAAAAAGATGTAAAGAAGACCAGATTACAATGTAAAAAAAATAACCATCAGTGTTCTAGCAAATTCTTTCTGCAATTATTGGCATCTCTGAGGAAAAAACAAATAAGCCAAATAACAATGTCCATAGTAAACAACAATATGGCAGCAAATTGATTCTGCTGTTAGTGAATGAACAGGAGAGTTAAATCTGCATGTAATAGCATCTCAGAGAAAAAAAATAAAGCTGTTTGAAGTTCGAAATAATAAAAAAAACAAAGTAATTATTAGTCATATTTCCCAAAAAATAGAAAGAAAAAAAATACAAGCATTGGGAAATTTTCTTCAGCATAAGAATTAACCCTGCATGCTGTAAGTAAGTTCTCCATTAACTAAAGTATGCGGATGAAAGTCAAAGTATATGTTTCACTTCTGCAGAAGCTTGCAACAGTGAAGACAGCTAGAACATAGTTTGCACCATTGAATACAGCTAGAGAGCATAGTTTGCACCATTGAATACAGCCAGAACATAGACTAAGTAATCAATCAAATATATTACTGAAAGCTCTATGCATATCAAAGTTGGTATGGAATTGTTAGTAGGTTCAATTGATGTATGTGATAACCAAAAAAATATCAAACCTACTTCCAATCTGCACTCTGTATATCTCATTGCAGCAGCAGGATCAGCATCTATTGACCCAAAGTTACCATGTCCACGAATGAGAGGGCATCTGAGAGAGAAATCCTAAAAAGATGTAAAAGAAAACAATGTAGATAAGTGCAAAACAATGTAGATAAGCTTTCAAATTTTTAAAATAGCATGTTGTAGACCAACATAATGTTAAAGACTTGATATTGAATAAATATCTCTATATATATA
The DNA here is from genome assembly GCA_037833815.1 of Zingiber zerumbet. NCBI lineage: Eukaryota > Viridiplantae > Streptophyta > Magnoliopsida > Zingiberales > Zingiberaceae > Zingiber > Zingiber zerumbet. The sequence continues at coordinate 4,327,781 of JBBMJZ010000126.1, forward strand.
TGTGTGTATACAAAGACTTGATATTGAATAAATATCTATCTATCTATATATGTATATACATATAAATCATAAATAAAAAATTATTGAAACAATCCATGTGCATCATCTCATAATCTGCATCAATATTTCACTGTGGAAAAACAATAAGAGAAATCAATGAAGATAAGCTTTCAAATTATGACAACAAAAAATGGCATGTTATGTACCAACATAATGTTAAAGATTACATATTGAAGATATAATTCAAAAATCAAAATTTATTCATGTGAAGCATGTAATGGCAATCAATATTTCATTGTGGAAAAAAAACACAAAAATTAGTAATCCAACTCAAAAGTCCTTTTTTAGTAAAAAAAAACAAATTTTTGTTACTTGAACAGTAAAATTCTGGAAATTAAGGAGAGCAATAGGAAGCTTTAGAAGCCCCATGACAATGGTAGTGGTAAATTCTTAGCATTAGTGTTTTTGTGTGGTATTAATTATCATAGTCAATAGGTCCCCAGCATATACATATTACATTAGAATGAAGAAACAGATAAATTGAATCTAGAAAAAAAAACTGCAATTAATGTCCATATGAAATTGTTACTCTTAAGTTTTTGGACAGTAATACTGGAGGCAAGAAATGGAAACGATTGGGAGAATACCTGCGCCATTCGAACAAGAGAATTATAAACGGCTGTATCTCCATGGGGATGAAACTTACCCAAAACCTGTAAGAAACAAGTGCCTATGAATGATAAGAACAATTTATTTCTTACAGTTTTTAACCTGTAAAAAATGAGTACGCACATGGGTTGCAGTAGAAAAGAGGAAAAATACTCAATGTAGTAGCAATGTCAAAAATCACAAGAAGTTAGAACTTATCATTAATTGCAAAAAAATAAGATAAAAAGATAAACAGAAAAAAATGATGTTGTCACCTCTCCAACAACCCTAGCACATTTCTTAAAAGGCTTATGGGACGAAAGACCCAGTCCATGCATTGCATACCTGCAACAATATCAAAATTATAGCAGAATAACAAATAGAAGAGAACAAACTAGATAAACAATCAACCAAAACTTAGACATTGTAAGATAATTAAACGAGAAACATTAGAATGGCAGCAAGTTAAACACAAAACTGGTAGCAATGATTACCAACATAAAATGGCGATCAAACCAAATGATTATGCAAAATAAATAAATCAGTTACTCCGTCACAGATGATAAACCCATATGCAGATTTGTAGACATATTTTCAAATTCATGTGAGTGTTGATTTGCAAATTGAAACACCAAAACGCAAGACATTTGTTTTGTTTTTTTATTTGGCTCAAGACAACCAAATATTGCATACAAAAAGAGTCATTGGAAAAGCAGTTCAAACAGATAAATTGACAAACAATTTCCACGTATTTACGTAACTTATTGTTGGATGAGTATCAAGGCACGAGGGAGGGTACCAACGTCATTCTTAAAGAACTAAAAAGCAAAACAGATTCACGCAAGAATAAAAGGTACGCAATAAACACAGGCAAGAAAGCTCAATAAATCTACGCACAGTATCCTCCTGTGCACCGGCTTCAAACCATCGCGTACATCCGGCAAAGCACGACCGACCAGCACCGACAGAGCATACGCCATGTACGCCTCTTTGGCCTCCTTGGGGAGCTCTGCAGGGATAACCATTCCCTCCTGAGAGCCACTGCGCTCCTCCACCATCAGCCCACCATTACGGCCACCGCTGTCGCTCCCCTCCTCCAACCTCGCCGTAATGGAAGATTCCTCCTCCCGGTCACTCCCCTTCGAACTCACCGTCCGGACGGCCAGGGTCGACGCGGCGGAGAGAGGATGAAGTTCGACGAAGATGCGGCGGGAAGATGGGAGCGACGCCGAGATGGCGGGGAAGAAGAGCAAGGGGCGACAGCGAGAAAGAAAGATGGAGGAAGAGCCGAGGCGGCGCATGGTGGAGAGAGCCATAGCGAGAGATGGGAGCAATGAAAGCCCTAATCGGCTATATGGAGGGCGGAGGTTTCATTCGGGTTAGAGCGGGAGGAGACGAAGAGGACGGGACTGGAAGGGGCTTTGCTTGTTAGGGTTTTAGTGGATTGGGAGGAGTGATCCCAAAACCCGTAAAAGGAACGGCGAGGATCCTATGACCGTTGGAAACAACCTTTCGACCGTTTGAAATAAAATAGTATTATTTCATGTGATATTTTTAAATTAATTTGAAAAAAAATATCATTAAAAAAAAATCCACTACCTAGCAACCCCTAATACCGGTAAAAAAAATTATAAACATTAAATAAAAAAATTATATCATTAAAGAGAAAGAAGAAATTAAATAAAAGAAATTATAGACGTTGAGAGAGCGACCCATTACACATTTGTGTACATACGACAACCAAACAATAAAATAACTTCACGCTTAGGTGTAAGGAGGTGGCTTGGGGAGTGAGACAATGGCGCCGCAGAGCATTACTGCGTCCAGCAAGTTGTACTCATCCCTGAGTGACTGCACCGGCGTTTGCACGCTGATATAGAGTTGTTGTCCCAGGTAGCGTCGCTCCCATAGTTCGGACCTCAGGTTCCACATGCCGACATTGTCGAACGTCATCAAGATCACCGACCACGACTTGGGAAACACATGGACGGCGTGCCTACTCACCGCGTCGAGCATGCTGCATGTTTTTCTCTTCTCCGGTGACCATTTCCCCGAACTCGTCCTGCGTACTCAAGAAGAAGGAGGTCGGCAAATGGTCGACAAGTAGTTACAGATGTTGAGATAGCGACTTACCCAACTAAGAAGAAGGAGTAGCCATCCAGGTGGTAAGCATGCACGACTTTCTCGAGTTCTCAAAGATTATCTCCATGAACGTTCGGTATTCGATGGTCTTAACGCATGGGAGCAGCTTGATGGGAGTCGAAGTCATCAGGGGTTCATCGCCAGCAATGTTGTACATGAAGTAGTTTGCCGCCGAAGCCGATGTACTCGGCAAGCTTGAGCGGCGTCTCGGTGTCAACGTGGGGGACGCCGTTGAGCGTGTACCGAAGCCTGTCGTCTACGAATTTCACGAGCTGGAGAACCTGATGGTGCGGGTGATGTTGATGCTGTTGTAGTGGTAGGAGCCCTAGGGCGGGGGGGCGGGCGGCGCTGGCCATCAGGTTCCACCGGAATGACCGCCACTGGTTAAAGGACCAAGCCCAGTTAGTGGGTGCCTTGGGTAGCACTGACAACGGTGCGGCTGAGGAGTCGACGTAGTGGACAACCGCGGTGGTGGTCAGCACCTTGCGCTTCAAGAACCCGCTGGAGGCCACGATGTAGTAGTCCCCTGGGGTCTGGTCGGTCGTCACCGGCACGGAGAAGCACTGGCGACGTGGATGTCGAGGGAGTCGTACAAGTTCTGAATCGTATGGGATCCGTCCATCTTCACCAGCTCCATGGCATGGCCCTGGAACCGGAAGTTGAGCGAGGCCTTGATGCCCACATTGTAGATCTGATACCGGTACACCTTTCCATCCTCCATCTCAAACATTGGCGAGCCATCCTTGTCAAACTTGTCGTTGATGAGGACGTCAGCGAGTAGGCCGATGCTGCTGCCGAAATCGAGGGTTCTCTCGAGGGTAGTGTGGTCCTTGGTGTACCAGTCGCCGAGGAGGACAGTGTAGTCGTCGGCAGGGGGTCGAAGGGAACCGGGATGAGGAGGCGACTGTTAACCCGCAGCCCGCCGAAGGCGCCGACCGCCTTGTGCATCCCCAACGACAGAAAGTAGAAGAAGCAGCCAATCTAGTCCTTCACCTGGGAATGGTATGTAAAGTTGGTCCCTTGCAAGATCGGGCAGTTGGTTCCCGCCACTCCATCAAACCATGAATTCTTCCTATGCTGAATTCTATTCCTGCCAAAAGAAGAAGAACAAAAATACACAAAAATATCTCTGACAATCGAAATCAAAATCACATCAAGAAGCAAGGAGTGATTAGTATCCGATCGCATATATACTAAGTGAAGAGGAGGGGTTCGTTGAGGTTATTGAAGACATTGATGGCGACATTGTTGGTGGTGGTGGAGTTGATGTTCGGGCTGGGGAACTAGCC
>JBBMJZ010000126.1:4340199-4358505 GCA_037833815.1 Zingiber zerumbet
ACCAAACACTATAACCTAATTGGAAAGCCTAAACCCTATAGGTAAAATCTAAAAAAAAAATAGCTTTAACACTACAATCAAAGTCTGAACCCTAAAAATAAAATCGTAAAGATTTTTTAAAATTATTTTTAAATTTAAAAATAATTATAAATAAATAAATAAAATAAAAAACGTCGATTGATATGCTGCGCGCGCATAGTCGAGCACTGTGCAGGCGCGCAGCATATTCGTGTGTATATATATATATATATATGCGCACTAGTGATTGTGCATACGTGTCACATGTGTAATATAATACATTGAAACCACATTAACCCTTTAAAGTTGAGTGAGTAAAGTACCTGCCTATTGAAAATCTAAATTATTTGGGTATTTGAAAATCCGAATTGTTTGGATTTTCAAGTATCACCCTTACGTTGGGTAAGATTCGTCAGACCCATGCAATAGTACAATAATGAAAGGGTGACGCTAGAGAAGCCCAGCAACAAACTACTGTAACGAGCTTTCCTATGCAAAAAAATTAATTTAATTTAATATTATACTTATCTTAGTAAAAAAACTAAGAAAAATATATTTTTTAATATCGGCCTAAAATATTTATAAAACTTCTTTGATCATAGTGTTGTCATTTGTAAGATGTGGGACTAAAGAACACTATATTTTTTTATATAAAACAATCAGAGAAAATTAATGATGAGAAAAATTTATAATAATACATCGTAGTTGAGTCTTAAACTCCCAATAAATCTTGAAAAAGATGGGAGATTTTTAATAAAATAGTAAGATTATAGGATATATATATATATATAATGAGTTTGTTATGCATGCACGACTTGCAAGACTTAACCTATTTTTAATGGAAAAGTATATTAATGTTTAATAATTTAAAATCGATGCGATATAAATCACCGACCACGGAAGAATCGAATCGTCTCCAGCGGGGAATTGGGCGATGGCTTCGTCGGCTTCCCAGCGGAGCGGTTGCTTTCTTCTCCTTTTCATCGTTCTCGTCCACTTACCAATTTGCCATTCCATCTACTGCGACGACGACGACTGCTATGATCTCCTCGGGTAAATCGATAATTCACTGCCCTTCCCCTCCGATCTCGCCCAACGTACAATTTTTTTTTCCTCTTATCTCCCTATCTACGTTCCTTTTCTAGGGTTTCTCAGAGCGCCAACGCATCCGAGATAAAAAAAGCATACTACAAGCTCTCCCTCAAATAGTACGCTTACAAGTTCGATTTAGCTTATTTGATTTCTTTTCCCACTTTGCTCTTTCCTTCCCTGATAGGCTTGTTTGTGTATGATTTTTTAGTCATCCTGATAAGAACCCTGATCCCGAGTCAAGGAAGCTTTTTGTGAAAATTGCAAATGCCTATGAGGTGGGGTATTACTATTGTTTCATTGTTTGGGAAACTGCTTTTGTTGGTGGTCTGCTCAAAGTTTCTGTATTTGAACTCAATTGGGCATACTCGTGGTATGGAAATGGAATTAACATACGATTCTTTATAGTCTTACATAAGCATGTGTCTGGTGTTGCTATGTTCGTTTCCTTTCAAACAAGCTTAGAAAAATCTACTGCATAACACATTTGAGGTATGAGGAGACATGCAATATCAAAATATATTTAGATCGATAAAAAAGATAATGTATATCCAAAAAAGTATTTTATTCATAATACTATATAATAAACTATTTGTTAATCATACGATGCAAAACACATTATATACCAATTAGTCATATTTAGAGGTAACTTGTAAATAATTAGTATCTAATGTGTTTTCCATTTGCAAAATAAATGCTTAACACTTAAAAGTTATGTGCTATCATACTAAAAGTTTAATTTGGTCTTCATGAAATAAGGTCCTCATTAAGTCACTCATTGTAAAATAATTTGTCCCGATTTTTTCTTTTTTGTTGCATAGGTGGGTTAACTAGCCTGCTTAGGCACCTGAACTGCCTAGAGGGACAATTTTTAGATATGTGATGTGGTCCCTTGTCTAAAACTCTTTGCGCATTCCTTTCAAACACTAGGTCTTTGTATATACTTGAAAATTAGAATACTAAGTGTAAAAAGTGCTGCAAACCATAACTTTGTTAGTGAATAATGCGCTTATGCTTAGAATCATTAAGGCAAAATTTTACAGATTATTATTTCACTTTCACTAGATTTATACATTTGCTGGCTAAGTTATGAAAATAACACAGACAATAAACTTTTTTATCCAGTTTCATACAGAAATTTTCTATTGTCATAATTAAACTTTCATTTGTTTTATTTTGAAGATTTTATCAATTTAATTTAGGAAACTAACAAAAAGCTAACTACGATGCCCATTGTTAAGTCAACATTTTGTAATACAAATTTTCAGTCCTTTGTTATCTTCTTAGTCAACTTTCTCTCTTTCTCATTCTTATTTTCTCACATGTCAGCAAGAGAAGCACACAAAGTATAGGGAAGGCAAAGAGTCTAATACTTACTATTTGTTGTACTACACAAATTTATACTCATTTAATAAAATGAGTGCCTGAATTGTTAAATGTCCATATAAATTTTAAAAACTAATATCTATACACACCTGATTAATTAAATAAGTTCCTAAAAACCGAATGGACATGTTAAGTTGTTGAAGGTGCTCAAATAATATTTTTTACCAAGGATGAAAAAGGATGTTGATTAACTTCAAGTAACAAACATAACATCACAGACTTGACCACGGTCTGAAACCGCCTGTTTGATGGTTCTTAGAAGGTTGACCCATAACCTTAACCATAGGATGGTTACGGTTCACGGTTTGAATCCGCCAGTTCATGTTTCACCACGGTTTAAAATTATTATTATTATTATTATTTTAAAATTATTTAAAAATTATAGATTTACAAAAAAAATATAAAAAAGGCATGCACTTATTAAAGTTGCATACGTATCCCCTTAAGGTATAAAGGAATCATAGTCCGCATGGTAGGAAGTGATGTTATTACTCACTATTTCCCATTTTTGTAGTGTTTGTTCCTTCCGTATTAAATTCTTCTACTTTATCATCTGAAAATTGCATTCCTTGTATTCTTTTTTCGGCTCTTGTCGAAACATCAAGTAATGCTTGCGCTTTAAAAGAGTCGAGAGATAAAGTAGATCGTCGTTCATCCAATATATTATCTCAGGAACTAAACGTCTATTTTATGACAATGGTTGACACTGGACAAGCTAAATTTCTCTTGCGATAATGGAGACAATAAGAAAACTTTGAACCTTCTGTGATCAATATCGTAGAATATCAAAATCTGACTTGCTACTTGCTTCACTAAAATCAAAAGAGGCCGTAAAATAATTCTCAAATTCCTGTCCGAAACTTGAGGATCCTTGTGGACATTTCATTCCGTTCTTTTAATAAAAATTGTGCTTTTGTAAGTTTTAGATGACTACTAGTACTAAAATTTTGTGTCTTAGATATATTAATTTCTAATCCATATTTTATACTATAATCTTTATAAAGTTCATATAAATGATTTCTAATATCATGTAGAATCTTAGCAGGACTAGGAGAAGAAGAATCTTTAAATGGAATTAAAACATCATAAAACAAAACTAACATTTCTCGTAAAACTTCTAATTTAAGTCTAGGGTCTAAAACAAATGCAACTAAATAAATTTGAGTAATATAATAAAAATATTTTTATCATTTTATTTTCATTGTTAATACGCAAGGAGGAAAAAAATTCATTCGTACTATATTCATTTAAAATTAAAACTATACTACAAAAATTCACCATAACTAAATAAGAAGTAGGATAATAAACACTGAAAAGTTATTCGGTTGCATCATTAAATACTTTTAAAATTTCACAAATACTACTACATATATTCCATTGGTGTAAAAATAAATATATATTAGTATTATTAATATTTTGTGAAAAAAATGAACATAATAATTCTCTGTATTGAAATGAATCTTGTAATAATTAATGTGTTGAATTCCAACGTGTTGGTATATCACATGGAAATTTTTTTGTCTAATTCCATTATTTTTATAAAATTTATCTCATTATTTCATTATAGTAGGATGCGACCATAAATAAGAAATAATAATTTTAATGGGTTTAATTTGATTTTCTAAAATATTTAATAATTCATCATGAACACATAAATTTAAAACATGATATATGCAACGAATATGAAAAAATAAACCACATATAAATTTAAGCTCTTCAATATTAGTAGTATTAGAACTAATATTATCAAATGATATTGAAAATATTTTAGAAGTTAATTTATATTCTTCTAAAATTAAACATAATAATTGAGAGATGATGTGAGCATTGCATGATTCATTAAAAACTCTATAGACTAATAAATGTTTTTAAATTTCTCAAGAGTTATCGATCCAATGCAAGTCACACTCATATACGAATGTGTTTGCTATTAATCACTCCAAATGAACATAAATAAAGTTTATTATGTGAGCATTGTGTGATTCATTAAAAACTCTATAGGTTAATAAATGTTTTTGAATTTTTCAAGAGTTATCGATCCAATAGCAAGTCACACTTATATATGAATGTATTTCCTAGTAATCACTCCAAATATCAGAACATAAATAAAGTTTATTATTTAATTTACTAAATTCTTTAGTTAATTTTTTTCCCCCTGTCTTACTAATCTTTTAATTGTACAAGTTGTTTGGACATGTATGAGCTAGAGGGGGTGAATAGCTCGCTTCGCTTCTTCAAATTTGATGTTGCAGTGGAAAACTTGAAGCGAAGACTCCACAATTCTAGCACTTGGATTTTATTTAGTATCCACCTCCTTAAGGTGACTAATCTCAGGGTTCACTCACTCACAACTCCACTATGAATGTCTCCTCCTTAGAAACTTTCCGGAGGTGGAGAAGCCTCGTACAACCTTGTTCGAAAATGATTTTACAATAATGAAATCTTGCTATCTTGTTGCTTGGAAATACCTCTTGATCAGTTGGAAATGCAGCAACACTTCTCTTTAAACTTTTCGAGAACTCGCCTCTCGAAATGTCCATGAGAACCCCTTTTCTAGGGTTCTTTTCGGGCTGGAAAACTCCTCCCAATTGATTGCCCTTATCCCCAATTGATTATCATATCAGATCGACTGTTTAAAACCTATAGAATGGTTCTTTTTCGCCCGACCAATCGATTGGTGAGCTATACTAATCGATTGATAGCTTCCTAATCGATTGAATGAATTGATTTCGAAACCTTCTGTTTTCGTGAGAAAACACTCCCAATCGATTACATGTTGAATCGATTGCCCTAATTGATTCAATACCTTTTTGTTTCCTCGTGAAAACTGTCCAATCGATTGCCCTAATCGATTGGTGATAATTGATTCTGACACCTTCTGTGCTCCTCGAAAAGCTCCCAATCGATTGCACTAATTGATTGCTTTTGATAACACTAAACGATTGCGCAACTCTAAACTCTGAATCTGAGTTTAGGGTTCCTTTGCCCAACCCTCCATGACTAGTTGGGACTTCCCGTTGCCTAACATCGAGTCAACCTTGACCCGCCACGACTTCTTCACCTAGTGTCCATTCAACCTTTAACCTACTTGGACTTTTCATCTCATGCCAAGTATTTGGTCCTCCATGACCCACTTGAACTTACCGTCTTGTGCCAAGTATCCAGTCCTCCATAACTCGCTTAGACTCACAGTCTCGTACCAAGTGTCTAATCCTCCGTGACCCACTTGACTTTTTCCTAGGCCCGCTAGGACTTACATTGCCTAATTTTCAAGTTCCAACTAGGTCTTCCACTGCCTAGGCTCGCTAGGACGTCCATTGTCTAGTTCCCAACTAAGACTTTCACTGCCTAGCCCCGCTCCTGTTAAGGCTTTTCGTTACCTAACCTTCAGTTAGGGCTTTCTTAGTCAAGTATCCCTCCCTCGACCTACCTGACTTTTTTCCTACACATTGTCAAAAATCGAAACTCAAGCTCAAACCAACCTGAGTTTCAAACTGGTCAACCTTAATCCGAGGACGATTGCACCCATACAAGTAAGTGTTCTTCGAGGAACATGTTTAGACATGGATTAAGTGATTCTTGACAAAAATCTTCGAATGTGCATTTAGACATAAAACTAAAAGAAAGATATTCTACATAGAAAAATTTAGCTAAAGATTCCCTTAATTTATTATCAGAATACATAAATAAACTTGAATTGGTACCTTCATTAGTCGAAGAAAATCTGGACAATTGCATTTGAGAATGTTTGATTCCAAATTCCGTTAGGTGCTTCGTTTTGACATGTCGTTTCAATGACCTATAGCTGTCGCCTGATTGGAATTTGTAATAGGCTTTGCAATATTTACATTTTGCATGCATTTCTCCAGACGGAAGAATGATCTTCTCAAAATGTTTAGTAAAAATAAACGATTTTAAAGGAATATCCCAAACCTTAGAGGTATCGCCATCGTCCATGTGCCTCGGGTGTCGGAACTTGCTCTGGCTCATCATCAATAAATTGAATATTATCATGATCCACATTCGGGTTGGCTATCTGTCTATTTCCTTTCCCTTTGGAAACTGAGATGATGAACCTCCTTCCATTCTAATTAGAGTATTGAAGTCGAAAGTGATCGAGATTTTGGAGTTGAGAGATGAAGTTTATAGAGCTGGGAGAATAATAGACATCGTAGTTATTAATAAAAAAACGGTCAAATAATTTTAACCGTTTAAAAAAAACTCCTCCCCCAATGGTCCAAACCGCTGGTTCCAACGGTTGGATTCGCAATTTTCTTTTTTAAAAAAATTACCATTGGACCAGCATAGAGTTAGGCCAGTTACGGTTCATGCCCGTCTAACCAGTAACCAGGTCAGGTCTACATCACATATTAGCCATCTCTTGTTGAAATAATCAATTATCATAAATACAACTAAGAGGCTTTTTTTGGAACGAGTTATCACACTTTAGCAGGTAGGCTTGTGTGAGCAAGGCACGACTTGTGTGATGTGCTAGTAGGTGCACATTCATGGGGATGACAATATGTACCCTAATAATCATATTCTGAGGGGTACCCTAACTTAAACAACTACTAGTACCTTGAACAGGTCTGGTTTTGGGTACCTATTTAAGTTAGGTATCCATGGGTACACAATTGTTAGTCTCACTGCTACCATCCATATGCTTGTGCACCTACTAGTATGATGCAAAAGTCGTGCCTTGCTCACACAACATGTATGTGCAAGCACTTATTGTTGGCTCCCTTGACACCACTTTAGTCAGTAATTTTGCATTCTCGCTGATCAACATACTTCTCGAGCAGCAAGTGTTTGCCTTACCCTCTGGCCTTGTGTTCTTATGTAGCGCTATATGTTTGTGTCTTTCCAGAATTGTTTGACACCCCCTGACCAGATTGCTTTGCCTCAAACAGATAAATCTATAACAAATAAAGGTCATAGTGGGCAGTGGAAACATCATCACGAGGATTGAAGCAATCCTGGAAGATGTGGAAAAGTAGGAACTCATGAATTTGGCAGGTGAGGTTAGATGAAAAGAAATAGAGGAAGAGTTACATGTGAGAAACTTGACCACATTGATTTAATAATAAGTTGACTAGGTATTTAGTCAGCTTACTAGTGAATATTTAATGAGTCAATGACCAAAATGAAATGCTCGTGAATGTTTAAAGAGGACGTTGAATTCTAAAAAATTTGTACACTGAATCAAAAAATTCTCTTTATGCCATTCTGAGGAACCTGCAAGAAGAAGCTTTACTTTAGAATAATGCACAAATGGTATAATGGTATATAAGAGTTGGTCTAGGTAGTGGGATTTAACACAGCCCAAAAGGGATTATAACGATGTAAAATTGATAGGGACTTCATTATTTACTTGCTAACATCCCAAAATCTGCCGGGAAAAATTAGAAACCACGATTTGGAAGATCACCTGACAACATTCAATACAGGATTATATTTCTTGTTCTTTCAGTGCGCACTATGTTCTGAACATGAAATGAAGAATGGATTGCAGATCCAAATAAATACCCTAAGATTTGCTTGTATGTTCAGTGAGTTGCTTCCATATTCAAACTCAAGAAAAAAAGTAAATACCACATCACTATAATCTACCACATCTTGCAATTATTAATTCTAAATTAAAGAAACAGAAGTCATGCAACATGCACTCGTAGATACAACCTGATATCATTGGGGTCAATAGTGTGATTACCATTTTTTGTCAAAGGCATTAGACACTATACGGTTTCTAGGTTCTATAATGTTAGGGTCTTTAATGTGATAATTATCTTCTTAATCAAGTTTTGAAATTCACTGAGAAATATGGGACATGTTTCTGATAATTGCGTTTTGTAATTGACACTAGAATAATTTAGTTCTTGCACCTTTGCCTTACATCCTCTATCTAATGGGGCTGATTTTCGTTTGGTTCCTTACCACTTTATTTTAGATGGCTGGAAATACTCTATTCTCATAATCCATTTCATTACTTGCTGAATGTAGATGCTTCTTCAATGAAATTGAAGTTTTGTAACTGTAGCTTAATTTCTCTAGTGTTTCAAGTTTTCTGAGTAGACAAATCTGATTTTCTGCATATAACTGAGAAAATATTTTATATTCCAGATTTTAAAAGATGAAGCCACAAGGGAGCAATATGATTATGCAATTGCACATCCTCAAGAGGTAAACCTTTGTTGATTATTTTGATTTTTTGTATCAACTCTTTTTCCATGATATTTATCGCAGCCTTCATCAATTTATTTTTTCTTTCTTTTGTGGATACATAGTAAAGTACCTCCTGGAAATGAAAAATATTATATATCTAGAAAATTTTTAGGATTTATGTTATGCATAATTTTGAAAAATAAAAATCCTTGGGTAGTTGTCCAGGTAAAACTTGATGGTTCTTTTCTCCTCTGTATTTTCTTGAGTTACTGTGTTTGTGTTTAACAAAGTATTGGTCTGTGCGCTATGCTATTTTCCAAAAACTCTGGGCCTGTCTCCAATTTTAGTATTTCCACTGTCATTGGGTAGACTGGTCCGTGTTCTCCAATATTGTGGTACTTGATGTGGTGATCATGAGAGATCAGCCGCCAGCAGGAGAGAGAAGGTTGAGAGCTTCTATAGATTTTTTTTTTCTGTATCTCCACTTCCCTGTCTTTTTCTTTCTTCATATTTCTCTCTATGTATCCCTCTCCAGCCTAGCTTTTTTCCCTTTTTCTTTCTCTCTCTCCTTTGTAGACAACGTGAGGTAGTAAGATGCAAATGATAGGATTTGCTCCAGTACAATCTGATCTGCTGCAATATGTAGATCATTCTTCTTTCTTTTTCCTTTCTCCCCATGTTTTGCCACATATATCATGTTACTGAAGGAATTGTTTTGATGAGTTTATTCACTATTCCAGATGCTAAATTGGATATTTATTGCCAAAATCTCTTCCTATTTGCATTAATGGAACATCTGTTGCATAACCAGTGCCTAAATCACTACTTATCAGGTTTACTTTCTTCATTCTCTAACATTTCACACCTAATCCTATCCCTTTCACGACACTAGTCCTTTGCTCCATGCACTTTACATGCTTGAACAGTGTCATGCATTTATGTAGGTGTTTGTGCAACACGATTTGATTAATTTCTTAATAGAATGTAATTTGTGCCTGTAACACTCTATTAATATTTATTTTTTATAAAGTTAATTGATCTTGAGGGCTTGCTTAATGCTTAAGGCCTGATTCATAAATATGTTCTTAAAATTTGATCTGTCAAATCAGCATCTTACAGTACATTGAACTCTATTTCAAGTTATGTTTAAATGACTTTGCATCTAGGTGGTCGTATTACTGGGATAATATAATTATCTCATACCAATTCAGGTTCTAATATTAAAGCTAACATGCAGAACTTAATTGATTCTCAAAGAGGCAAATTCTTTTATTGTGTTCATGTAATCGTCTGCAATATAAGTACTTTTTCTGTTTTTATTCAGGTGTTCTACAATACTGCTCGTTACTACCGTGCATATTATGGACATAAAACAGTAAGACTATCATATAGTTTCACGAAACTATTATTTTGATTTTCTAGTTGGCACTTGATGTCAATATCAGTAGGATCTGATGATGAAGTTGCAATCACTACGTTCTGTCCTTTAAATGGCAGGATCCTCGTGCTGTCTTGGTGGGCCTTATTCTGGTTGTTTCAGCTTTGCAGTATCTAAATCAATGGTCAAGGTACACACAGGTATTGTGAGAATTTTAGATTTTCAAATTGGGAAGCTACAAACAATATGCAACCTTGTTCTCCTTTTTTGCTGAAGCAAATTTATCTTTGTTGCCTTTCTGTCTAAAATAAATTATTTTTTTTCCCTATGACTGAAAATATGTTACTTTTACAACCTATTCCTTGCAGTGCAAGTGTCTACAGTTCATAGTAGTTTATTATTCTTAGCATAACACACTAAAAATTATGAGTTTGTTGGCGGATAGCATGTGATATATTTGAAATTTTTGTTTTAGAAAAAGAGAATTATTTGTGAGCTTTAAACAATGGTTTAACCATTCATACGAGTTACATGCATCAAGGATTTGCTTCTGTGCCTGTCCATTTCTTTCTGCTTGTATGGACCACAAGGAAAAGTATGGTCGTACCTGCTTAGTATTAAGACACAATATAGGCTTCTTAGGAATAAGAGAGAACAATGTGCCTATGAAGTTAAATCTTACAAATCTATCTGGTCTATACTAAAAATCAGTTGTTTCTTGATCCTCCTTGTATCGATGAATGATATAGATTGGAACTGTTATTATTGAGAATTTGAAAGTAATCAAGAAGAGCAACTTGTTCTCACCTCCTGGACAATTTCGAAGTATTTGCTTTGACTATTGGGATCATCATATATTGAAGTTAAACTTAATTACTCTCAGATATTATAAGTTTTGTTTTATGATTTTTAATAACTCTTTGCATACATCTAAGCATACTCATCGTTGCTATATTAACCTTTAAGATTTATTGCTTCCAAATAGCTAATCAATTTGTCTCATAATGTATGTTGGTAAGCACCACAGTTTATCAAACTTTCTTTTAGCCCAAGGGGCAGGTGGTGATTACACAAAACTCTAAAAGACCATTCCTATTTTGATCATTCATTCTTTATTCTATTAATGATATCTCCATTAACACCCCATTCTTGTTGAATAATAGTTTTAAGATATCTAAATCTCTTACAAGAATTTTATGATCATCCAGCTCAACTATTTCATTGACTCTTTTATTATTGAAACGAAAATTTTAGATTTCATTTTGTTCTAGTTATCTTAAAACCTTTAGGTTATCTTGTAACTTTTGGTTTGTAGTTGTAGATCTGTTAACCAGGAGGAACACTTCTGCATGCTAACCTTTTCACTTTTGGCTACTGTTAGTCTAGAAGAAGCAAGAGAAGTTGTTTTTCAATTCTTGATTGGCACCTTATCAGTTCTTTGCTGTGTGCTTTTAGTGATGAATTTCCTTAATTTTATTGCAGGCTGTTGCCATGGTCAAAAAAACACCAGCCTATAAAAATAGGTTAAAGGCACTGGAACTGGAACGCTCTGGAAGCGGGACAAACAGGAAGAAGGGTCAGAAACAAATTGACAAGTAAGAGTGTGCTTCTTTTAAGTTTTTCTCCTTGCTTGCAATTTTGGAAATGCTAAAAACTGATATGCAATGGAATTTGAATAATTAACATATGTAGTGCATGCAATTCAAATTTTATACAGCAATTAGGACAATATGCTTCACATATTTAATCATATCCTGATTTATCTCCCTTTGATATCATGAGATTTCAAGGGAGTCTTAGTTTGAATCTCTAATTTGTATGTAGAGTTGATCCATCTTGAACCGATTTATTAGGAATAGGTTTTTATTTGATGCAGTCAGTTGATCAAATTAGGGAATCTTGTAGATCAAGTTTGCAGGAGTTGTCAGTGAATGAGTATTTGGCTGATCAAGTTCTACTGAGAAGCGGTAATTGTTAAGCATTTCATGAATATGAAGATTAGTGCTTATAATTCCAGTCGTCATTGCCAAAATTGGTATGCTTGGAAATGGATGGTCAAAAAACCAATATACTAGTCATATCAAATCAATAGAATTGATAAATTACAGTTGTTAAGGAAAAAAAATAGTCTCTTATAAAAAAGGGCATCCCGGTGCACGAAGTTTCTGCTATGCCTGGGAAGGATCCATTGTACGCAGTCTTATCTTGTTTTTTGCAAAAGGCGGTTTCCAACAAAAAAAAAAAAATCTCTTATATGAGATAACAAATCGTATTCATTCATAATAAGGATGTAAATTATGGTTCATCAAGGATCATATAATTAACAGTGTATACTATAAATAATAAATATTAGAACTAATAAAGTTACATTAGTAATATATAATATATTATCACGATACTAATTATGGTATATTATTATCATTATCAAGTTAACAATGCTATATAATGGCTATTATTTGATAAATTTATCTTTCAGAACTATTAGGTAATACTATATCAAGATGTATATGTCAATTAATATGGAAGTAATAAATAACATAAATATTTTATAAAAGATAATAAAATAAAAAAATACCATGGTAAATGCTAAAATCACATTTATTGCTATAAAGTTACTGAATAATATTGTATTATTAATTTTTCTTGATAAAATTATTTTATTATTTAATATTTCATATTATATGTTTATTGGGACCTAAATTATCGCAGAATCAGTTCTATAAAATTTCTCTCTATAAGTATGAGATAGATAGATGATGTGCTTGGTCTAGTGGCTGTTTATAGCATGTAAGGTTGAATTGTTGATCTTGTGATAATCTCCCATGGTGCTAAGGTTGAGTAATTTAAATTGAAATTCAAGAGGACAAAAAAGACTCGCTTGCCTTCTTGTATGTGTTTGCCAGGATTAAAGCTCTGACATCAAAAGGTTTTCTAAATCCTCGAGTTTACTGAATCAACCTAATTTAACCAAATTTCAACTAATCTCATCCATTTTTTCTCTCAATTTGATAAAATTTCATTTTTCATCTATTTTCTAGCGGAATTAACTCATTTCTATATTATTTCTTCTTTCTTTTTTTGAAACTTCTTCAATGATCTCTGTGAAATAACTGGTTATTGGGAAAGATGGAATTAACCTTTGTCAATATCCATCCAACTCAGATGCTCTTAGCAACCATAGTTCCAATAACCATAACCATAACCGTGACCTAGAGATACAACATTCTCTTACATTGAATACTAGGAAATTTGAATTTGCCTTCTTTATCAATGAGCTCCATCTATCCCTTCACCTGTTGTATTTGATGATTGTGTTTCTTAAATTTATGTTGCTATTAAAGTGTTTTCCTTATTGTTTTTCTCTGATATCGGTTTATTAGCGACACCTCCTGTTCAATTTTTTCACAAGTTAAACATCTGTCTTAGAATTTATATTCAATCATGTCAGGAAAGTTGAAGATGAGCTTAGTGGTGAACTTGAATTACATATTCAGGGAGCTGAGAGGCCTTCCATCTGGAATCTTATTGGCGTGCAATTTATACTTCTTCCCTACACCCTTGGCAAGGTTTTTGAGTCTCTTCAGAAAAGTGCTTAATCATAAACGTGAATTTTGTATTATACTGTTAATAATCCTTATCGTGTCTTTCTTTCTTGTATATTTCTTTAAAAATATGATTACTATGAATATCTAAGAACTGTAACCTTTTCCAGCTGTTGATTTGGCAAACATGTTGGTTTTGGAGATATCAGATCAAAAAGCTGCCGTACTCATGGAATGATGCTTGTTACTTGACACAAAAGTCTCTCAGAGTACCTTTTGAGGCATGGAGAAATACTGGTAACGTGTTAGGCTGCTCCATTTTGAAATCCTAGCTATCTGCCAAGCTAAAATTTAATTTGAACCATAATCTTTTTAGCATTTAAATTTCTGAGAATTCCTAGCCGCCATTAATTTTTCTCTCTGTACAACCTGTTCTAGAAAAATAATCTAATCAACTGTTGGAAGTATATAACTAGGAATAGATTAAAGGTTTAGAAGGTATATGCAAGCGGCAATTGTCAGATCACTGTATTAGAGCAACTACACTGCCTCCTTCAAACACTGTTTCATTGGCCAAATTGAAATACATTTGAAGGTTGCGATTCCAACCCAAGTGGTAGGCCAATTAATAAATAATCAAGTATTAACGAAAGTTTTTAGCAGTCATGCATTGTCCATAATGTGGACGACTAAACCAATCAAGTTCTATATAGTAAACACATTTTCCTCACAAGATCCACTTAGTTCCTAGCAAACGTAGCCTTCCATTCGACCTAGACATCTTTTAACTTTGTTTTACACTGTCCAGATGAATCTATGAAGGCTAACCTCGTCCAGAAACGTTTATGGGAGAAAACCAACATGGAGATCTACATGGAAGAGATGAGAAAAGAATCAAAACGCCGAAGATAAATTCCCATGGATATCGTTCTTGAAAAATGCATCTTCCTTTTTCTTTCGAAAACTAAATCATTTGATTGCTAATTCAGCCCATTTTTCAGAAAGGAAGCAACACGAGGCTGACACCTCAAGAGAAAGGGAGGGCTATTTACGCCTCCAAATTTCTTTCTTCTTTTTTTTGGGGACTATTTGCATACTGAGTATTGTTTTTTGTTCCATAGGAACCAAATTTTTTAGCAATTTTAATTTTTGGCTACCATACATTTGGTACTCTATTTTCTCCCTGTTATTGTATTTTTGTTATACTTACAAAATATGATATTTATTTGTCCCAGAGGAATTGTAATCTCATATATATATAAAGAGGAACGTGAAAAATGAATAATATTTTGAGTTATAAAGTTTCTTTGTGAATATCTTTATATATTTATTTGTTGTGTCAAGTTTGATATGAAAATGAAACAATTAGTAAGTATACAAATGTAGTTTTACAATTTAATCGATGTTAACTCTAACAATTAATATGCATTTAATAATAACTAATATGAATTTACTTATTCTATATGTTTTTTTTATTATGTAGGATAATTAGAGGAGACTATACTAATTAAATAATATGTTTAATTCTAATAATTGCTCTGTATTTAATCCTATTCTCCGTCTTCTCTTATCTGTGCCTCTTCTCCATCACCGAGAAAGCCTTTCATCTTCATCAACAGCTAGCAGCTTTAGTTGCTGCTTTTTTCCAGTCAACAGCAGCCGAAGCTAGTTGCAGCCACCGAGAAAAAGGTAAAAGGTTGGTATAGCTTTTTTTTTTATTAGATTTCTGTTTACGTTGGTACATCGAGATAGCGCGATCTAAATTTGATATGTCTCGTGTTATTATTTGAAGTATTTTCATATGATATTTATATATATGAGTTGGAGTTGATTCGAAACTTTATGTAAATATAATTGGATAAATTCTATCCTTTAACATTTTATAAAAAGGAGATTGAAATGATATTTAACATAATGAGGTTAGTGTTAAAATAATTAAATCATTATATATTAAATAATTGATATTATTTTACGTCCGTATGTGAGTTTTATAAGGATGTAGATAGGAAAAGTTGCTCAAATTAATGGATGATTTTTTTCTCAATGAGTAGTTGACTTGAGAACCGTTGTAAGCTTTTCATGATTTATCTTGTTGGACGGTGTAAAATTTTTATAGAGTTAAAGTGATCATCCTAAGATTAGCCGGTATAACTCGGACAAATGTTGTTAACTAAAAAAGCAGAAAAAAATATTTTAAAATTATAATAAATATATTGAATTACTCTTCAATTGATTTATGTCTTTGAATTTGTTTGACATTCTATACTCTCGATACTTTGTATTGTTGATACTGGTAGCTTTATGGCAGAACTTATGATAATATCAATATGAATTACATGATTTATATTAAAAATTAATTTAGATTGATCGTTTAGACTATAACTAATAAGTGTGAAATAATAACAATGGTTAATGGGGCATATTTAAATGTTAAAATTCTGAGTATACTTTTATATTAGAGGACTATAACACCCATAATACAGGTCTGGTATTGAGTTGCCGCCCATTGTCTGTAGTATTTAACCGCCAATAGTGTTGGTGTGGTAGGGAGCTGTCGCTCTTGGTTAGGATCAATGACATTATATTGATTGTTGTAGCCCATCATCGGTGAGACTTTTAGCCTATACGTTAAATAACGAGTGTATCATATTTATACTCTTGATGATGATATTTATACATGTTGATACTAGTATAATTGGTGATATTTATCTATGTTAATGTTATAGGCAGGTAGGTAAAAAATGAGAATTTATATTAATGAATGATAATTTAATAGTTAATTCTAAATTCCAATATAATATGTTGAAGAATTCCCAAGCCTATGGGGAAGGGATTCTTGACGCAATGGTAAAATTGTTGCTTTGTCACCAAAAAGTCACGGGTTCGAATCCTGAAAAGAGTCTCTTGCAAAAAAAGTAGGGTAAGACTGTGTACAATGGATCCTTTCCTGAGACCCCTCATAGTGGGAACTTCGTGCACCGAGCTTCCTTGGAATATGTTGAAGAATTATAAAAAGAAAATTTAAAAATTGTAAGAGTAAAATATTATGATCTATTTTTTTACATCTTAAGATTAAAATTCATGGATATCCTTTCTAATTATCTAAATAGTTACGTTATTTGTGTTTACAATCAATTTTTTTAGCCTTTAATTTTATAGACGTAATTGTTGGATCGTGAAAAGTCGATAAAGGGGGGGGGGGGGGTGAATATCGATTTAAAATTTTCGACAAGAGTTAAGCGCAGCGAAAAGAAACAAGGCTAACACAGATTCGTTTTTACTTAGTTCGGAGCCTGTATCGACTCCTACTCCAAGGCTCGTACTCGCTGAGTACTTTTGATGACCAATCCACTAGCAATTCGAATATAAGATTACAAAATTTAAGTACAAAGAGCTAGAACAACAATACCGACTACAGAAAATAAGAAGAAACATAACAGAGCATCGGAGATCTTTCGTAGCGTCGCAAGAGCGCAAGAGAGCAGGTTTCAGTTGATTTTAAAGCTCCAGCATTGACCCTCCTTATATAGAAGGTTCCAGGTGCCCGGATCCCTTCCGGACGCCTGGAATGTGACGTAGCATGCCCAGCCAGCGAGCGCCATGTGTCGACGCCGCGAAGTGATAAAATTTCACCTCCGAGCGCCCGGACCCTGTTTTCCAGCAGATTCCTTCCTGCAAAAAACACGTTAGTCCGGAGGTAAAATAATATGTATACCCTGTAAAATAAGATGTTAGAACAGTTTATAGTTCAACAAAAAGAGTATGACTTAGATTTCATCTTCCCGAGACCGGAATTTAGTCAAGATCTCGACTTAGAGTTCCGAAATGGCTTTAAGTCGGATTGGCGCCTAAGTTCCTTCCCGGGAACGCTTCCTCACAGTTACTCCCCACCAGTGACTTACCTTCACTTACCTGCCAGACGTCCGGTCAGCCCTTCGACCCGTCTGGACTTCGTGCCAGCTATCCGGTCAACCCGTCGACCCATTTGGACTTCGTGCCAACTATCCGATCAGCCCGTCGACCTAGTTGGGCTTCGCCTGCACACTCGATCAAAGTGTTAGATCAACAACAAAACTAACTTAACATAATTTGTCATTTATCAAAACCTGAGTTAGATCGTTAGTACTAACTGCACCAACAATCTCCTCCTTTTTGATGGAATGACAACCTGGTTAAGTTAGTGAAAAAATATGTAAGTAAAAATAAGCATTTAGGGTTTTTAAGTTAGTTTGTGTTTTCAATTTTTGTTTAGCTAACTTAACCACCTAACCCTCCCCCTTTGAAATTCATCAAATACAAGCATGGATCAAGTAATCATAAAAAGAAATATTGGAAAAATACAAGCATAAGTCAGATTTAACTTGGGGGAGTTAAACAAGTTAAAAATTGCTAAGTTAAAAAGTAAAACATCCTTTTTAAAATAACTAACTTAGAAAGAATGATTTTTAATAATTTTTCTGAAATGACTAAGTTTTGAAAAATGACTAAGTTAGAAAGATAACTTAGAAAAGTTTTGCAATATTAACTTAGTTTTTCAATTTTTTAAATTTAAGAAAAATGATTTTAAGAAACTTAGTTTGTAAACTTACACTTAAGTTTTGAAAAATCTAATTTCTACAATTTTTCAATAATAAAGCAAGTCTCAAAACTAAGCTAATTTTGAAAGTAGAGTTCACTTTTAAATTAAATTTTCAAAAACAAGTAACTTTTGATTTTCAAAACTAAGTTTAA
>JBBMJZ010000126.1:4377073-4391364 GCA_037833815.1 Zingiber zerumbet
AGGTTCAACCGTAGATAGCTTGAGATGATTGCTCAAATGCAGTGTAAGGACTAAGCCTTGATGTCCTAGCCCGTGTGCAGCCGGCTAGGGGCTATCAAGGGACTACGCCTGATTGAGATGAAGCGAAGGAGCTGTGTAGAACTGACCGGGAATCATCTGAGACTGTGATCGAAGACTAAGCATGCATGACCCGACCGGGGCACGACCAATCGGGGATTGTCTGGCATATGTGCCAAGGCCATAGAGACTGAGCTTGGATAACCTGAGTAGTAGGTAGCCGGCTGGGAACTAGTTAAAACCTTGCAATATTAATGAGACTCAGCCCTGAGGACCCGACCTGTTTGTGACCGACTAGGAATTACAGAGGGTGAAGCGGGAAGTTGAACCGCCACCTCTTCTTGACTGTTGACTGTCATATCCTTTTGACCATGATCCATGGACTTTCTGGCATTATTGGCTCCTCCATTTACGCACAGTATCACTCGACTTTGTCGAGATTCAAATCCTTGTGCTATGATAATAACTCTATCCCATACTAACCAACTCAACCATATCCCAGATACTATACATTGTCATATCAAGCTCAACGACAAGCTAATTCACTAGATCAAACCAAGCTGTTGGATAGATATCGATAATATTCAACAACAAAATCAAGCACGACCACTGATGCCTCCATTAGTTACGACTAAATCATAAAGTATGGCAATGTTGTCTCTCCTAATTTAGCCTGTCATCGGTTGGACATCTACCTAGCTGGACGAGGAATCATCACAATTCATCACTCCATTGATTCGTCTCTGTTTGTCCAATTATATAAAAAGTTGCAGCTACTGATTGATGCCTTTACTCACAGGCTGTTTGGAAGCATTATCCAGAAGAGTTATCAATCAAAATATAGTATATTATATTGAACATATGGTTCCTTTAAGACTCACAGTGGAACCAACCATTCCTAACCCTACCTGCTATACATGTATCAATCATCTCTTCTTTCATGATCCATGTTTATAAATTTTCCAGTTCCACCCAAGTCCCCTCTGTTGATTCAGTAGTCCTGCTTAATTCTCTTCTCTTCATGTCTGTACTCCTTTAGCACGCAAGTCATGGCCAGGCTCTTCTCCTTCAGCTGTATCGCAGGCGAAAAGCAACCGAATCAAGCAGAATTTGCTGATCCAACAACAAGTGGTTGCAGTGTGTACTCTTTAGCTTATCCTTGTGAAAATTAGTTGATCCTGTTCTTTTCTGTGATTGTCAGGTCAGGGAGAAGAAAGTGAGAAGGTGATCAAGAGAGGTAATAGGATTCAGAAACTGATCAAGACCTTATCGTGCTTACTGGAAGAGGAGGAAGAAGAACAAGAGCAAGAGATGGTGATCGGGTTTCCGACCGACGTGAAGCATGTGGGTCACATTGGGTGGGATGGAAGCAGCAACAACATCGGTAGCAACAATAACAACAACAACATCATGGACCTGAAGAGCAGCTGCAGGATGAATGGACATGAGCTCCTTTCCCTCGACTCACTGTCACTGAAGCAGTTCGAGGCTGCCATGGCCTCGATCACGGTTGCGGCTCATCTTCGATGAGGTGTGTGGCTCAGTGATCATCTGTTCGTCTGATTCTTCTTTGTACTTTCTGTTGCTCTTGCTCTACTTTTAACAATGGTGGGAGGATGTTAGCTTGTTTTAGTATATCAATAAGGCCTTGGAAATCTACTCTTTCTATTGATTTGGAAGAGGAAGAAAAGATTCAAGTGAGTTCAGTTTAATTTGTGTTCTCAACTGTTTCTCAAATTCTCTTGGTTTTTGCTGAACTTCCGTCTAGATCGTATGAAACATATCTCTCGATATGAATTGTATTTTCTGTTCTTCAAATTTTTATTAATGTACGGTTTCCAAAGAAGTCAAGGCAAACTAAAGAAGCCATAAATGCATTTGATAGCGGAGTTTCATTCACCAATAACTTGTGCAATTAAATTGTTTAAGAATTTGGACTTTTGATCACAAAAGTGTAAAACTTTAGGACGATGAATGGGGCAGGTCACCTAAAACATGAAGACGATCTTGTTTGCATCTACAACTCAATGCTTTTGTCTGCTCTGCAAAGAGAATCAAGTCATTGTACACCTCCTCAAGGCAATGATTCATATATATAATTAGGTGGAATCTTTGACAAAATTTACAGCTTCCTTAGGACGTTAATCGTCATTATGAGTATTAATGAAAGCCTTCGTATTGTGTATATTGTGTTGAGACTTAGTTTGTAAGGTGCATAAATAAATGCTCTTCTTCACTAGCCAAACTGGAACAATTGTAGTTCTTGTTAAAGTTTAATTAGTTTAGATAAGATAGTCTCTTAATTGAAGATTGATATTGTAGATTCATTAAATTGAGATTATTGATGTGCTAACTGAACTATAAAAAACGCAATGATGCTAATTGTTATTTACTTCCATTTGATTTGGGATCAAACTATTCCATACCTAAAGCTCTCCTACCTCCAAACCAGTAGCTTTGACAAAATGCATATACCTTTTTTTAGGAGGTGTTTGGTTGATGGATTTGAGCATGAGAGAATGAAATTATAGTAAAAGATAGTGTTTGGATTGAATTTTGGAATGACAATTTAAGAATGATTACTAGATTTATGGGAATCGACTAAACACATATAACTAGGTGAATTTTATTTTCATTATTATTCTCATTCCATCCTATTATACTATCAAACCTATACCATAGTCATTTCCATCATTTAATCTATTCTCATAGTCTCTAATTTCTCATTTAACGTAAATTGAAATCTCAGAATGCACTTGATGATCGCCTTTAAGAACTAAAATTTTAATATTACAAATTAAAAATTAAAATCAGCCGACCTTTGATTAGTGAAGCCAAGGATTTATTAGGTTGACCAGTGCGATCTAATTTTAAAAATAATTATTGGGGGCGCAGAAGCACGTGGTGATTCATGATTTGGTGCAGAGGCAACGGTCCGTTACAGGCGAGATGGGAGTGGCATAACGGCACGCGTGGCACAATGATTTGAGGCGTAACGATCTATACGCGTAGCATAACTGTCAGGCATGCGCTACGCGGGAAGTCAACGACGACTCCGGTAGGGCCGACCTTGAGACATGTCATCAGAGCGACGGCCAAGGACCCATAATTTTTAAGGGTCCCTAAATTTAACATATACATATATTATATATTATATATAATTAGATTGTTTTAATTCAAAACACCCCCAAAAATATATTGTTATATTGTTTTAATAAACATAAACAAAATATACTTACCATTAAAATTTAAAAATCTAAAAAAAAAAAAAAAAAAAAAGGTAAATGATCATTTTCTTTTCCAAGACTTTATTTTTTTTACAACTATTTTTTATTAATTTGTTTACAGAATAAAAAGACTATGAAAAGTTATGTCTAAATTTTGAACTTTGATTTCTTCTTTTCTTCAATTCCCTTTTGAATCTTCTCTAATTAAATTAGAAAAATCTATTCTTCAATTAAAATTTTAATTTAATTGATATCATCATTCATCAATATATAAATGACTTGACAATTTTATTTATAAATTTAATCATAAAAAATATGTACTACAATAAAATTTGTTATAATAAAATAATGTATCATTTTAGAGGGAAACAAAATAATGTAAGAGAACTTCATTATATTTTTTTTAACCAAAATATTCTTTTTGAAAAATGTTATATAGTCACTATTATAAATTATAGCAGCTAATTGAAAAATTAATTGTGACTCATAATTGTAACAACTAATTAATGACTATTATAATTATTATAGTAATTAATAGTTAACTTCTATAAGAGCTGCAGAAGTCAAAGTGATTTTGATTTTTTTTGACACACTTAATAAAATAATTTTAATTTAACAGTGTTAGAGCAGCAGTGGTGAATTATTAGCACGTTATAATATTTTTAGGACATTAAAATAAATACAAGGATGGTTATAATATACATGGAATCCACCAAAATATTGAACACGTTCAATATATTTTTTAAAAATTTTTAATCAATGTCATGTGACATGGTCCGCATGTAACGTTATAACATGTATATTTTTTTTATATTACTTATTTTAATTTTAAATAAAATTATTAATATTATTATTTATTTTAATTTTAAATAAATATATTTTAATTTTACATAAATAATATATTTAAAAATAATAATATTAATTATTTTAAATAATAATTATTTAAATTGTATAAATACAATTAAAATTGTAATAAAAATAAAGATGAATGGAGAGCGGACCTACAAATAATGAAGGTTAATCTTAAAACGAATATGAAAGAATAAATGTGTTAATATAATGTGTATGTGACATGTAGATTCCACACTTTTTAATAAGATGATGGGTGTTATAACACCCACCAATATGGATGCCCTTAGAATATACCCATATCTAAAGATTTTATTTTAAATTATAAATAATTAACTAATTTTTTTACATCAATTATTCTATTCATTTGTTTTAATTTTATATTTATAAATAATATTTTTTAAAAAAATTTAGAATATTCATATCAATTATCCTATTAAAAAGTTTATTCTAAATTTAAGAAAAAGTAGCTAAAAAATCTTTACATAAGCTACCTTATCTATTCTTTAAATTTTACATTTATAAATAATACTACTCTAAATTTAGGGATATATAATATAGTAAAAAATAGATATCTAAATTTAATAAAGTGATTTTTTTTCTTAGATTATATATTTTGAAAAAAGAAACGGGTACGAATGCTCTTGGAAAATGAATTTTATTCCCACATATGCAGTTGAAAATGGATATTTAGAAAATAATTATACAGGGCCGGCCCTAACTTTTGGGGGCTCTTGGGTGAAAAGAGAAAAGAGACTTCTATAGGGAAAAAAATTTACTAACGTACAATTTGAATATAATTTAATAGAACAATTTGAAAATCAATATATTCATTTAAAATATGGTAAACTCCATACAAAATTTATTTCTCAAGATTCTTCAAAAAGTGCAACACTATACAAAATATGTTTACTAAGTTTCTCAACGTATAATACCTACAAATACAAAAAAATAAGTATGAAATAATTATTGAAAAAATATATATCTTCTAATATTTTGAGAAGTAAAATCATCAATCAATAAGATCTTCAAAATCAAATTTTTCTAATACCTCATTTTTGATATATAAAATTGTCAAGTTATTTACATTCAAATCATTATCATCATTTTCTTTCAATTCTTCCTGCTCATTCGTTGCATAATTATGATGATCATTTTCTCTCAATTTTTCCCGCTAATTAATTGCATGATGATTTAATTCTTCTTAATTTCTCGATTGCTGCCCATTTGTTGCATGATCATTTTGTTCTTCTTGACTTTCTTCTTATAATTCATCAACTGAATCTTCAATTAAAGAGCTAGCTTTAAAAAACTTCTGAAAACACCTTTGCGAGTTTTAATAATCTATTACACTCTTTTTCTTTTGTTTATTTTTTAACTCCAAGATTGATATTTTTTTAGAAATATGTTTGAACTACAAATTTCAAGTGTAAAGATAAAACACACAGAACGAGTAACAAAGCTAACAATGAAACAAACACAAGCAGTAAAAATAATAGTCAAAGAACAATAAAGTCTGGTTTGTGCTCGAAGCAATTGATATAATTTATTTTATGAATAAAATTAGGATGATTTATTTAAACTTTTTTAAATCTATAAGAAAAATTATAAATTATTGACTCCAATTCAATATTAAAAATTAATATTAAAAATATAGATAAGTACGTAACTTACTTGTAAGTTTATATATTGATGAATGATGATGTTGATGAAACTAAAATTAATAAATTTTTTTAATTTAATAAGAAGAGAAGAGGAGGAGAAGAAGAGGAAATTAGCGTTCAGAATTCATACTTTACTCTTTAGAGTCTTATGACTTGTATAAACATATTAATGAAGAAAGAATTGTACAAGAAATAAAATCTTGGAAGGAGAAAAAGGATCGTTTGTCTTCATTCTTTTTTTTTTCCTTTTCTTTTATAGATCTTTTCTTAAATTTTAATAGAATATATATATATATATATATATTAGATTTTTATTAAAACAATCTAAATATATATAATATATATTATATACGCATGTCAAATTTAAGGGCCCCTAAAAATCAAGAGCCCCTGGCTATCGTCCGGAGTGACATGCCTTAGGTCGGCCCTGCCAGTGTAAATGCTCTTGTGCCCCACTTCTAATATATGTAATATGCACCATCCATGGTAGCACGGATCAGGTGGTATAGTTTTTTTTTGTTCCCTCGGGATGGACTGGTGTCTAGTGCATGAGGTGTTGCCACAATGATATTTGAGGATCAAATCTTGACTAGTAGCTAGGTTCCTGCCCTCTCCTATGTACTAGTTATTATTCGGACTAGTAGTCCCCGTTATTTACTTTCTTCATATTAGTCTAGGGACGAATTAGTGGAGGCACCGAAGCAAACAAATCACTTTTTACCCTAACAGATCAGGTGGTATAGAAATGATCGGGGATCAATTCCCGATAAACCACGGATAGAGTGGACGAAAACTCGTCCTAGCATCCTATTTAATTTTGATTTATCTTTCTCCACGTAATCATGGGACGTCTGGGATTTTATTTTTGCATAACTATTATGCAGTGCACACACAATCTTCATTTAGTTGCTGAGATAAAACATACCTAATCTCTGGTTCCTAAACCAACTCCCTTGTGCTGGGAGACTCTGCTCTGGTCATTATCTTAGCCACGCAGCAAAAATCTTTGCATTGCTTAGCAGCAAAACCACACTTCACGGACAAATGTACTGCGCGTTTTGTGTAAAGGCAAATCTAGTCTTTGAGCTTGCAAGGCGAAGGCAAAGGCAAGCAAACGCAAAGCCTCTCTCTTGCTTCACACACTCTCGTTCTCTTCCTAATTCTGCAGCTCCAGGGAGTGTGAAGCCTACGGTCTGGTGCTCCGCCTGGTGATGTGATCGCGTTCCTCCCTTGCCTGCCGTGCCGGTTGCTATAATTCGAGAAGGAAGCGGGAGATCGAGCGAGATCTGCCACTAGATCAATGGTAGCCGCTGCAGCTGCCTCCCGGAACCCTACGAACCCACGCAAGATCGGCTCTCCTCCTCCCGCTCGCGAAGATCTCCAGAACCCTTATCGCCTGCCCCTGATCCCATCGGAAAAGGACAATGCCGGTGGCGCTGTGAGACGGCCTCGTGCCAAGGAGATCAGTTCCCGTTATCTCTCCTCTGTTACTTCTTCCTCTGCCTCTTTGAATTCCACTTCGTATTCTGCCACCGCTACCTTCTCTTCTTCGATCTCTCGGCGTTTTCCGTCACCCTTCCCGAGCACCCGGCCGTCGACGCCACCGGCATTGCGCCAATCCGGCTCCCAGAAGCGATCCTGCTCCGCAGATCGGGCTCGACCTTCCACGCCTGCGGGCCGTAGCGTGCCGACAGAGGCAGAACCCTCCGCCGCCGCCAGCACCCTCTGCACGACGACACGAAGTCTTTCCGTCTCGTTTCAGGGTGAATCTTTCTTCTACCAGACCAGCCGCGCTAAGGCTGTCTCCCCTAGCACCCCCACTCCAGAGCGGCGGCGACTCGCTGCCATCGGCTCTGCTGCAGCGAAGACTGGTGAACATTTGGAGAACACAAGGCCCTTTGAGAACCACCACCGGTGGCCTGCTTCCCGAGCCCAGCCATCGAATCCGATGATGAGGAGTTTGAGCTGTTCGTCTGAGAAGAAAGAACCGATCTTGGCCACCGTCAGGTTGCTCCACCAGTCGATGTTGTTTGATAGTTCGAGGAGGGCTTCTTTTGATGGGGGTGATCTCTCAGCTTCATCCGATACCGACAGTGTCTCTTCTGGCAGTAATTCTGGTACGCCTGAGTTCAGTGTTCTCTCGAGGGCAAAGGCGACTCCCCGTGGGATTAGTGTACCGGCGAGGTATAGGCAAGAAATGAACAGCCGGCTGAGTCAGTATCCGGAACCTTGTTCCCCATTACCTTCACCAGATTCAAGGCCTGGGGCACCGAGGTGGGGTGGGATGAAGAAATTATCTGATAGCCCCTTGTCTTCTCCAAGTTCAATTTCTTCACCACTTCGGGGACCCACGAGACCTTCTTCACCTAGTAAGTTTGTGGCATCAAGGAGTATGTCTAGTCCTCTACGAGCAAGGACTAATGTGGCAATGTGTACCTCACCAATTGCTCGTGTGGGCAATGCACCTTCCATTATAAGCTTTGCCGCTGAAGTGCGCAGGGCAAAGAAAGGGGAGAATCGGATTGAGGAGGCTCACTTGTTGAGGTTGCTTGATAACCGGCATTTACAGTGGCGGTGTGTAAATGCCAGGGCCAATGCAGTACTGCTACTTCAGAAACTAACTATAGAGGTAATGAATATTCTGAAGATTAGTTTTCTGTATATGTTTGATAGTTTTTCATGAAGTTTCTATTTGTGTCACCTAACTTGGGGAACCTGACATAGATGCCATTACTCGTTAAGAATTTTGGCAAGTAATTTACTTTCTTTTCAAAATATTTCCTCTATTCCACCACATTATCGTTGGTCTCTGTTCCAGTTAAACGATTTCCAGAAAGAATCTAAATTTCCTTTGAAATTCATGAACAAAAAACCAGATTTTACTAGTCATTTCCATTATTTGCAACCTTACATGATGATAAGAAAGCTTATTCCTGCCCCCAAAGATTGTATAGTGGTAAAACACTTGGGGGAACAAGGGAACAAATAAGAGAATTGGAGTTCGAATTTCAATAGAGACGAATATTATGGAGGTCAGCCTCTAAGTGTGCATAAGTCATGCTCCGGATTTATCCGATAGCTAAATCAAGAGGGAAGGTCGTCTACCTCTAGAATTAGTAGGCTAGACATCTGGATTATCAAAAAAAAAAAACTTATCCCTGCTTTTTATCTGCCCTGTTTGTGACATTACAGAACTGATAAAAATATTATATTATTGTGTTGTCTATATATAACTCAATCAATCAAAATATCATATAATTGAATACCCAATATGGATTTAAACCTATCCTACATATAAATATAAATCCAATTCTAATATTAATAATTCTTACACTTCCCATCAATTATTGTCAGCCACTTGGCGGTCAACTTAACCATATATCTCTAATTAAATATCCAATGTGAATTTAAACTTATTAACATACAATTACAAATCCAATTGTAATTCTAATAATTCTAACAGTTCTTATTAGCCACTAGGAGACCAAGTTACCAGAGGTTTTACAAGATGACCAACAATTCTTTATAGTAACTCATGATCTCTCATGCTTCTCCCTGAATCCTCTTTCATTCTTATCCAAATTTCAAAATACAATTCTTTTATCAGTGCCACTTTATAAGCTATCCAAAGTTGATGGAAACCGTGATTAAATGGTATGAACTTTCTTTCTGAAAGAAGGTTAAGATAAATTGTTAGAGGTCACAATCTAACATCTTTGTATTTATGGACTGGGCAGCAACCTGGAGATGCTAAAGATGGACTATTGTTTTGTGTCATAAGATGTGAGGGTACACGAATTGTAAGCTGGAAATTGCACAATCTTAGGAAGATGTCCCAGGTGTGTTATGGCACGCTGCAATAATCCCTTGTCAGGAAAGTTGAAACGCAAAAGTTACAGAAAGCAGCAAACATCACCAGGACAAAAGAGACCCTGGTCAGGAGCTAAGTGGTTATGATGGCCCCTTCATTTCTAGGGCAAATCTAGAAGTTCTATATGGGGAAGGGGAGCCTTGACGTAACGGTAAATTTGTTATCATGTGACCAAAAGGTCATGGGTTCGAATCTTGGAAACAACTTCTTGCAAAAAAAAGCAGGGTAAGGTTGCGTACAATGGATTCTTCCCCGGGACCCCGCATGGCGGGAGCTTCGTGCACCGGGCTGTCCTTTTCTTTTTTTTTTATATATATCTCTTGGATCAACACTTAACTGTTCTTGCATAGTAGCATGTTGTAAAATTATCTTCCCTAATAACCCCATAATTTTAGCTTTCTCCACTCACACTGCTGTCCAAAAAGGATCATAAGTCATGTCACGGTCTTCGAAAAAGTCATTTTTGCTTAAGGGGTACATGATCACACAAAACTCCAAACCGTCTTCATTTCTGCCATTCACTCTAGTCTGATAATATATCTTCATTGATCTCTTTTTTGGTAATAATAAATCTAGGATATTGCTAGACGGCAAATCTTATTTGTCCTGTCAACTCACTGATTTTATGCTATAACTTTTAATATCTAATATAATTTAATTTAAGATAATTTGTTGACCCACATCGGAAAAATTCACCAGAAAATATGGGGAACCATAAGCAACATGGAATATGAATGATGAGAAGAAATTGGACATTTCTTGTAGAAATTGTTAGCCAATTTATTTGCATTGTTTACCATGAATCATTCTGTATTGTTTTATTGCTCAATTTGATTATGGTATTGGCTCAAGATAAGACATCAGAGCAGTTCACATTTTGTAGCAAATTACTGCTGTCATTATTTCTATTTTTTTATCCATACAATTTAAATTAGTGGATATTTGCATCTCTAGGTTACAGTTTGTCAAGTGGTGGAATTTGTTTAGTTGATAGAACATTGTTTTCCTCTATTTGGCTTGCCCTTCCAGCTAGATTTGCCAGATCCTCCAATTGGTGAAGGGAAATCTTATGATGCTGATTGTAAGGATTTGCGTCCCACACTAGATTGGACTCCAGAAAGTGGCTGGAAAGTTCCTGCACACGAGGTTATCATACTGTTACTTTTAGCATTAGTGTTTGTTTGAACTTTGAAGTATGTAGGGAACTGTCTAGTAACAGTAAACACATACTATCTTGATTCTGTAAGTTCTTTTGCAATTTTTATGATTAAAAACCAGTTACTTTAATGCTCTACTTCTTTGTATTTCACAAACTAAGCAATTTGACTTTATTTTAATTTTGGGCCAGATATTTTTTTTGATCAGGCGGATGAACAAGCCAACAAGGAAGGGTTGTATACCCTACTCCTTTGTACATGTTTGTTAGTGTCATGTAACTATATAAGAAATATTCTGTATGCATTACATGTGGAAGTTACC
Source organism: Zingiber zerumbet (assembly GCA_037833815.1). Lineage (NCBI taxonomy): Eukaryota > Viridiplantae > Streptophyta > Magnoliopsida > Zingiberales > Zingiberaceae > Zingiber > Zingiber zerumbet. The sequence goes on from JBBMJZ010000126.1 coordinate 4,388,221, forward strand.
ACAGGCAGGTTGATAAATTTAGTGTTTAAATTTCTTCCCCATGCTGTTGTATCATATGTACCATCAACGAAGAATACTCTAGGTTTTGAACTTCTGATCAAAGTTCTGATAATTGACTGCTCCTAAAGGTTCAACTTAGTAGGAAAGGATCTAATTTATATTTTGTTTTGAACAGTGACAAGCATTTATCCCCAACCACTTATTTGGATCTCACCATTGTTGGCTGAATTATTATACTTAGAGCTAGATTTATTAGGATAATTTTATGTCCTTAAATTCTTTACCTTAGTCCTAGATGAATTAACTGATCACATTCAAGATGAAGTATACTGTACTGTTTGATGAAGTGTACATAGATTAAATTCAGAACTTTAAAACGTGCAGGGCACTTTGGAAACGAATTTCATATCTTTAGATATCTTGGATATACAACTTAACATGAAGGAAATTTTGATTTGTTATTCTGTTATGATCGGATGGTTGAAATAAAGAGGAGCTATAGTCATGCAATTATCATGTGTGTGCCCGCCCCTTAGGCAAAAAGAATTTATAAGATTGTTAATATCTGCCATATTTTAAAAATTGAAATGACCAGCTGTTAGAAAGTAATACATTAAAAAAAGTTAAGGTAGAAAAAATGAATAGTTTAAAATATTGAAAAATGATATTTTTGATGTGTGATGTTTACTAGAACGAAAAAAATAAAAAATCTTAATATTTGAGAGCAATTGGATGGGTTGGGACGACATGGATATGTTCAAAGGCAACTAATAATTTTTTTGTTAAGAAAAGTGGAATTAGTTAAAGTGTAAGGGAAGAGGGGTAGGTGGATACTAATGAAAATTTAAATTAATGTAATCTAAAATGATTTTAATATTTGTTATATAGCTTTGCATAGAACTAAATAAAAGTATAAGATCTATAGGGATAATTGGAATAAATGTGGCTTGCTAATGACGATGACAACTAGTAATAGTTGGGCATTGATCCTATCAAGTGTCTGGTTATTTTTTCCCATATACTTTTTTTGAATGCCTGATCATCTGTGTTTGATTTCTCAATTACTTTGTAAAAGGAATTTGTGGGTGCTAAATGTTGATTTTCTAATCTAAAATTACTGTTTCATAACTTGCATTGACACCGTCTTCAGAATATCTACTAAATTTACATTTTTAATGGTTGCTACTAGGAGCATGAAAGTCTTTGCAGTTGTGCCAAATTGATTCATCGGGACAGTCAAGGTACTTCTGATCCTAATCTAGTGTTTGCTCTTTGTTCATTGTGTTTCCAGAAATTGATTAATCATAATTATTTAATTGCCTATTAGTTGTGAATGAACATGTTCAAATAATAAAAAAAGGAAAAGATATACTGACCTAGCCAAAGTTTAAAATTTCGACCCGTGCCGAGGTTTCGGTCTTCGACCGGAACGACACGGTTTCAGTATCGTGCTGTGCCGATACGGTTTTGATACTTTTATATATATATATATATAATAAAGTTGGGTTATTGTTGTACTAATGCCATGTAACTTGATAGCATACGTTCGTCAAAACTTTTAAAATAAAGATTAGACATTCATATCAACAAAAATGTCTTTTATATGCTTTGGAACCAAGAATCTAAAAATGCAGAAGCTAAGTATGTTCATATTTATAATTTCAAATCTCAAATTGATTCTAAGATAAAAAAAGTTATTATCTATAATAATTATATAACTCCTCCCATAATGACCAGTCATAGCCGGTCCCAAGCTCGGATAAAGGAGAAGAGTTGCGTTAGGTTGTTAACAGTGTTAAAACTATGACAAATATTCAATGAATGGGTCCATTAAACTATTGTGCTAATGTTAGATTGTTCCTCGGAAGGAACGCGTTCCAGGGTCCGACTGTAACGTCTCCGCAAGGATCGATACATTTCGAAAACTCGGGTGTAATGCTAAATATGCAAGAGTTCGCATTGCAGGATCCGATTGTAACGTATCGATAATGACTACTACATCTCCATGAGAACTTGGGTGTAGTGTTAAATAGGCAAGAGTTCTCACACCATAGATTGGATAAGAACAAATATGATAAAAAAACGAATAATCTAAAATTTGGAACATGGAGCATAGGAACCCTCGTGTGTAAATCAATGGAGGTAGTAGATACGATTATGAAGAGAAGAATTAGTATTTTGTGTGTACAAGAGACAAAATGGGTAGGCGAGAAGACAAAGATAATAGAGAACTCAAGTTTTAAGTTATGATACATCGGAAAGAGTAAAACAAGAAATGAAGTGAGTATTGTTGTAAATAATTTGTTAAAGGATAAAGTTGTCGGAGTAGTTAGAAAAGGGATAAAATTATAACCTTTAAGATAATAGTGGCGAAAGAAACTATGCACTGCAAGTAAGATTAGATGAAACTACCAAATTAAGGTTTTGGGACGACTTAGATGAAATATTATAAAATATTCCGTCAAATGAAATGATTTTAATAAGAGGTGATCTACATGGGTATGCCGGAGTGAAAAATGAGGAATATGAGAGGGTATATGGGGTTATGGGTTTGGAATGAGAAATAACGAAGAGAAAATTTTATTAGATTTTGCGATAACATATGACCTTATATTAGCTAATATATTTTTTAAGAAAAGAGAAGAATACTTGCTCACGTTTAAAAGTGGGAATAATAAATTACAAATTGACTTTCTTATTGTTGCATAGAAAGATAGAAAGATTCATAAAGATTGTAAGGTCATGAGAAAGCTTAACTACCCAACATAGGGTCGTAAGTTCCTTAATTGAAAATTATCGGGAGAAAAAACAAGATCTACACATGGTATTCATTGACTTAGAAAAACATATGATAGAGTCTCAAAAGAAATTATATAGAGAATTCTAGAAAAGAGAGATGTTAGCATAACATATATTGAACTAATTAAGAATATGCACGAGGATGTAATAACCAGAGTAAAGATTTCAGTCGTAGTAACTGAAGCATTTCCAATAAAGATAGGGTTACATCAAGGATCAGCTCCAAGTTCCTATCTTTTTACACTAATTATGGCAGAACTCACTGCGGATATCCAAGACACAGCACCGTGGTACATGTTGTTTGCAGATGATATTATTTTAGTAGATGAAACATGTGAAAGAGTA
>JBBMJZ010000126.1:4391464-4403314 GCA_037833815.1 Zingiber zerumbet
GAAAAATTATATTAGATTTTGCGATAACATACGACCTTGTATTAGCTAATATATTTTTTAAGAAAAGAGAAGAATACTCACGTTCAAAAGTAGGAATAATAAATTACAAATTGACTTTCTTATTGTTGCAAAGAAAGATAGAAAGATTTATAAAGATTGTAAGGTCATGAGAAAGCTTAACTACCTAACATAGGTTAGTATTGTTGGATATACACTTCAAACATAGTATCAATAAAAAGAAAATATATATACTCATAGAATTAAGTGGTGGAAGTTAAAGGATAAAGGGCAGCCCGGTGCACGAAGCTCCCACCTTGCGTGGTCCCGGGGAAGGATCCATTGTACGCAACTTTACTCTGCTTTTTGCAAGAGGCTGTTTCTAGTGGTGGAAGTTAAAAGATGAGAAGTAAAATATATTTAAGGAGAAGGTAAGAGTACAAGCATTAGGTGAAATATATGGTGACTCTAAAACACCATGAGATAAGTTGGTATCAAAATTGAAAATAGTAACTAAGAGTGTACTCAGTGAGTCAAAGGGACATGCACCACTAAGTAAAGAATTTTAGTAGTGGAATGAGAAAGTATAAGAGAAAGTGAAGGAAAAACGAATAACTTATAATGGATTATATATTTGTAAGAACGAGAAAAACTTTAAAAAATCTATAATAGCTAAGAAAGAAGTTAAGAAAGTAGTGAATGAAGTAAATAATGAAATTTTTGAATGATTATATCAAAAATTAGATATAAAAGAAGGGGATAGAGACATTTATAAAATAGCTAAAGCAAGAGAAAGGAAGAGATATTTTCATCAACTTTTTAATGAAATTTTAGTCGACCAACATAACTTAGGTAATTTAAGTAGGTCAAATGAACATAGAAATTTACATTTTTATCCTAGAATTCAAACTTCAGAAGTAGAACAAACTTTAAATAGGATGCATAATGAAAAAGTCATTGGACCCGATGATATTCCGATAGAGGTATGGAAGTGCCTAGGGAAATAAAGTATTAAATGACTTATGAAATTATTTAATATGATATTGAAAATGAAAAAAATGCTTATGGAGGATAGTTCTCTAGTTCCCTTATATATAAGAACAAGGGAGACGTACAAAATTGTGCAAACTATAGTGTTATTACTTTGGAAAAAAGTAATAGGAAAAATATTAAGGAATGAGACTACGGTGACTGAAAATTAATTTGGGTTCATGGCTGGAAGGTCGACAATAGAAGTTATACATCTTAGACAATTAATTGAAAATTATCGGGAGCAAAAACAAGATCTGCACATGGTATTCATTGACTTAGAAAAAACATATGATTGAGTCTCAAGAGAAATTATATGGAGAATTCTAGAAAAGAGAGATGTTAGCGTAACATATATTGAACTAATTAAGGATATGCACGAGGACGTAATAACCAGAATAAAGACTTCAGTCGTAGTAACTGAAGCATTTCCAATAAAGATAGGGTTACATCAATGATTAACTCCAAGTTCCTATCTTTTTACACTAATTATAAAAGAATTCATTGCGGACATTCAAGACACAATACCATGGTATATGTTGTTTGCAGATGATATTGTTTTAATAGATGAAACATGTGAAAGAGTAAATGCTAAACTAGAATCTTAGCTGGAAACCCTAGAAGGAAAAGATTTTAGGTTTAGTAGAATAAAGACAGAATATATGGAATTTAAGTTTAGCAATATTAGACGTAATGAGACAATTGTTAAGATAGAAGATGACGAGTTGTCTGAAACAGAGAGCTTTAAATATTTATGATCATTTTTATAATATGATGGAGGGATTGAGAGAGATACCTTACATAGAATAGAAGCAGAATAGTTGAAATGGAGGAGAGCATTGGGTGTTATATGACGTTGAATGTTGGGCAATGGAAAGTCGTCGTGGTCGTGTAAGGCAATTCCGACTGAGGAAGCCTCGCACTGTGGTCGTTGCACCCATAACGAGATTGACGATTTACAGAGACAAGTTGTAGATTTAAACTAACATCTAGCGGCGGGGGTGCGAGATTTCGTAGTGCTCGAGATCTTAAGGGTCATAAGTTCTCTTATCCTAATTCTGGTTCCACTTTCAAAATTCCATATCATAGTCATGCTCAGTTCTGGGAAAGTCGTGGTCGAGAGAAATGATATGGAGATATTGAGTTTCCAGTTGATCTTCCTGATAAGTCACATACAAAGGGGTTCGTTGATTGACTTAATGAAGTGAAGCAAATTTTTTATTATGAGGAAGCACCCGATTAGATGAAAGAAAATTGGTTGCCTTCAAACTCAAAAGTCTTGCATTGGAATGGTGGGAGTACTTGCGACGTTCACGAGACTAACAAGGCAAGGTCAAGATCAAGGATTAGGAGAAGACGAAGAGTCACTTTCTTCCTTATGATTATACTCAAACTTTGTTTCATCGACCTCAGAGTGCAAAATCTAATTATAGGAAGGAAGTTGAGTTAGATGGTTTGGAGGATGATGATTACTTTCTTGGTCTTGACGAATCCAAGTTTCCTTCTCTTGATGATAAAGAGCTTGAAAGCTTAGGGTCCTTATCGGAGATTGATGACTTGGCAACAACTTTTAGAAAACTCAACAGAGCCGTCGAAGAACCTAAGAAGCTCGCTGACTATGTGGTCGGGGAAATCGCATCTGAGACTAAGGAGAAGAAGCCAGAGGAAGCTGTGAAGGAGCCTGCGAAGCCTGCAGTTGAGGAGCCTGCTCCACCAGTAGAGGAGAAGACAAGATGTGCATCGTTGACCTTCCAATTGTTGACCTTGTGATGGATGCTGTTGAGGAGCATGAGATGGATGCTGTTTGTCAACTTGACCATTGTGCATCGTTTTGTCAAAAGATTTTCTATGCTACCTTCAGGCATTTATTCAGGTAGAGGATATGCTGCTAGTATAAAGGATTCTCCAAAGAAAATAGTGTCGTTCATTTGTTCACCCTTGTTAAGGATGTAAAATAGGATCTTGATTAATTCATCATGGCATTTTCCAATGGTAGAAAACCAAAAGAGCGTTCTTTTATATCTATATCGTCAAAAGGATGCCCTTCTGACGTCGAGCAGGATAGTGATTATCCTGCGGGCTGACGCGAAAAGGAACATTGATGAGACGACAAGAAGAGGAACCTCCAAGAAGGAAACTTTTTATTAAAATTTGAGGGCTTAATCTCTCAACATCTAAACATAATTCTTCTATAGACAACAACCAAAGACTCAAAGAAGGAAAGAAATTACAATAATTACAATTAACAGATCTTAACTCCAATCTTGTTAAGAAAGGAAATATATTTTTACCTGAAAGGAAAAGTAATTAACTTAACGATTTTAACTCAAATCAAGATGACAATCAAAATAAATCCTCTCTAAAAAATACTAAAAATATGAAAATTACCCCAAATACCCAAAAAATAAAAATTACCAAAAATAGCAAAAAAAGACCTAAAAAAGGGTCTAAACATTGGAATTTGGGGTGAAAATTGATGACAAGCAGAGCCTGATTCCGAGTCTCGAGTAAAAAATTATGCCCGTTTGAAGTTTGGGGACTCATATTGGACTTCAACACGGGTTGGGCCTGCATCAGTCTCCTCGGTTTGAAAAGAACTCACCCTCGAATTCAGATTAACTTCATTAGTGCCTATCGAATAAGAAGTTAGGTGCTTCACATTGAAGACCTCAGAAGTCTTCAGATGACTAGGAAGGCGCAACCTATAGGTATTGTCATTAATCTTCTGCAGTATCTTGCATGGTTCGATTTTTCGATCCTTTAGCTTATTATATTCTCTAACAGGGAAATGATCACGAATCAATACAGCTCAGACAAAATCTCCAATCTTAAAAAGTACCTGTCGATGATGACAATCGACCCGAGCCTTATACATAGTATTGCTTTTCATAATTGCCTGTTTCACTTTCTCATGAATACCTCGAAGATGCTCTGTTATCTCATCTGCTTTAGGATAAATTTGCTCTACACGTAGAATAGGGGCTAAGTCTAGAACTCCTGATGGATTCCGACTATAGACAATCTTAAAAGGACTCAATCCCATGGTCCTGTTTTTCGATCTATTATGGGTAAACTCTGCTTGAGGTAACGCCAAGTCCCATTGCTTTGGTTTAGTTCCTAAAAGGCATCTCAGAAGATTACCCAGGCTCTGGTTCGCTACCTCAGTTTGACCATCCGTCTGAGGGTGGTAAGCACTGCTAAAGTTTAATTGTGTCCCCAATTTCCCCCATAAGCTCTTTCAGAAGTGACTGCTAAATTTGGTATCTCGATCTGAAGTCATGGCCCGAAGAACACCATGTAAACTTACGATCTCCTTGAAGTAAAGATGGGCAATTCAAGTAGCATCCATAGTCTTCCTGCAAGCTACGCAATGCGTTATCTTTGAGAATCTATCAACAACAACAAGAGCTGAGTCTGACATTCGTTGGGTGTGGGATAATGCCAATACGAAATTCATGCTGACATTGAGCCAAGGAGCTTCAGGAATGGGTAGGGGAGTGTACAAGCCTGCATTGGTTAGAACTCCCTTAGACCCATAGCATATAAAACATCGATCAACAAAGTGAACCACATCGCTGGTCTACTTAGCTAATAGAAATTAGCAGAGATGAGGGCCAACGTCTTATCACGTCCAAAGTGCCCCTTATTATGAAGCTCGCTCATAATATATTGTCTTAGAGAGCAGTCTGGAATGCATAACTATAATCCGCGAAACAAATAACCATTATGCAAACTAAAATCATGTCGATAACCATCATGTACCTCCTGGAATATCCTTCTGATTGATGGGTCAGCTGCATACATATTTGGAAAAACCTCAAAGCCTGCAACACTAGTACTCATGGTGGTGAGTAATGAAGAACACCGACTCAGAGCATCTGCGACATGGTTCAGACTTCCCGCTTGGTGCCTTAGTGTAAAGGTAAACTCTTGTAAGTAAGCCATCTACTTGGCATGCCGCTTGCTCAGTTTGTGTTTACCATTGATATACTTTAATGCTTCATGATCAGTAAACAGGATGAATTCCTTTTGTACTAGGTAGTGTCGCCAATGTTTAAAAGATTGCACGATGGCATAGACTTTTAAGTCGTAAGTAGAATAATTTTTCTTGGACCCAGAGAGCTTCTCGCTGAAGAAAGCAATTGGTCGTCCAAATTGACTCAGAACACCCCTGATACTTACGCTGGATGCATCACAGGTGACCTCGAATATTCTCTCAAAATCAGGAAGGGTAAGAACTGGTGCTTCAGTCATCCTTTGTTTAACCAGTTGAAAGTTAGTCTCTACTTCTTCAGACCACTTGAAATCCCTTCCCTTGAGACACTCGGTGATAGGAGCAATCATAGTGTTAAAATTTCTGATGAATCGGCGGTAGAAAGAAGCTAAGCTATGGAAGCTTCTGACATCGTGCAAGGTCCTCGGTTGAGGCCATACTCTAGGATTGCATTTATCCTTGTTTAATCTGCATGTACACCATCAGAGACACAATAAAGCGTAGGAAAGTTATCGATGTAGTAAAGAAAGAACACTTCTTCTTGTTTACAAATAAACACTCCGTTTTCAGTTTTTCAAAGACAACACGGAGATGATTAAAGTGTGATGCCCATGTCGGATTGTAAACTAGGATGTCGTCAAAGTATACCACCACAAACTTTCCCATAAAGGGCCGCAAGATTTGATGCATAAACCTCATAAAGGTACTGGGTGCATTGGACAGTCCAAAAAGCATGACCATTCACTTATATAGCCCATGCTGCACCCTTGAATACTGTCTTCCATTCATCACCATACCTTATTTTGATTTGGTGGTATCCTTTTTTAAGGTCAATTTTTGAGAAGACCATAGAACTGGATAGATGATCCAACATGTCATCCAAGCGGGGAATTGGAAATCTGTACTTCACTGTAATCTTGTTAATGACTCTGCTATCAACACACATATGCCATGAGCCATCTTTCTTCGGTACTAGTAGGGCAGGAAGTGCACAGGGGCTCAAGCTCTCGGATGTGTCCCTTTTCCAGCAACTCCACCACTTGATGTTGCAATTCTTCTGCTTCTTTAGGGCTAAGGCGATAAGCTGGCCGATTAGGCAAACTCGACCCCAGAACAAGGTCAATCTGATGTTGGATACCACGCATCGGTGGTAGCCTAGAAGGAAAATCCTCCGGCATCAGCTCATCAAAATCCGCTAGTAGCTTCTGTACTTCGGCTGGTAACTTTACAGTCATGGTCGGAGCAATGCTTTGGCATAGTAGCAAAGCATATATAACTCCTTGCTCTACTTCATCTAAAAACCTAGATATAGAAAGCAGATTAGTATTTTTAGCTATCAGAACTAGAGTAGTTCCTTCCTGCCACGGCGCCAACATAATTTTTTTTCCATTGACGTTAAGGGTATAGATATTCTTCCGCCCATCATGAACAACACTGCGATCATACTGCCATGGTCGCCCCAATAATACATAACATGCATCCATGACCACCACATCACACCAAGCACTATCAAAATATTTCCAATTGAAAAGGAAACGAAGCATTGCCGATCTACTGTTACCACTCTTTATACAACCAAGATAACTTGTAGGGTTTAGGATGACGGTTTGTCTTCAGTTGTAATTTCTGGACAGCCTCTACGGATATATTATTCTCATAACTACCGCTGTCGATAATCATCTTGCAGACTTTATCCGCGATGGTACAGGTAGTATGAAAAATATTGGTTCTCAACCAATCATCCCCAAATCACCCTTAGGAGCCAGCGGACTCTTACGAACGACCAAAGTCTCATGAGCATCGCCATAAATCACTTCGTCAAATGCTTCATACATCGGATCGCCAATTGCTCTTGTATCTTCTATCACCTCTTCCTCGATCAGCAAGTTTTTGCCCTTTGGATTAGTAGAAGAGGACTTCCTGCATTGGTGCACCATATGTCCTTGTTCACCACATTGATAACATCTGACAGGAGTTTCAGAGTAAACCAGAGGTGGTCGCTGCAATGGCTGCTACGGTGGCTGTTGTTGTGAGGGACGAGAATTGTGAGGGCGAGCTGGCCGATTGTTCTGGTCGCCTCTCCCCGCTGGTTTCCTATTTTGTTGCTTTTCAGCCGCCGGTGCACACTGAAAGGCCTCTGACACCGTCGAGAGTGAATAAAGACTGAGGACATCTTGCAAGGCCAAGCGCAGACCCCCTAAGTAGCGTGTCCTGCTGCTCCTCCAACTCAGATAGGTCATTTCGGGCCACCAGCTAGAAAAACTCTTCTGTATATTCGTCGACCGTTCTCACGCCCTGTCTTAATGAGCGACTTGAGTTTGGATGTAGGCAAAGAGAAGGAAGTGTTCCTTCATGTTTTCCTTCATATCTTCCCAGATAATTATTTGAGATTTATCTTGTTTGTCCAGAGAGCGCCGCATCTGTTCCCACTATGCTAATGCTCGGCCTTTGAGTCTGATGGAAATTACCTTCACTTTCATCTGATCTAGAACTCGCTTATAGTTGAAGATCCGCTCTACCTCGTTGATCCAGTTAATTCTCTGCTCGCAACGAACCAGTGAATTCAGGCAGATCCCGAAATCCGAAGTCTCCAGCAGGCTCCTCTCGTCCACGACGATCCTGAGGTGAGTCCCGCCAGTGATATGGGTTCTTAAAGGAAGACTCAGATCTACAATCTGAAATCTCACGATCTTCGAGATCCCGCGCCGTCATACGCTGGGTTAAATCTGCAACTTACCTCCGTAAATCCTCAATCGTCATTATGTCCCGGACACTACAACCACGGTGCTCAGCTTCCTCCGTCGAAGCTTGCCTATTGTTGCGACTGCAACTACGACCACGACGACCCGCCATTGGATCTGTTAATGACCTTCACGTGCTCTGATACCAACTGACGCCGGGCAGGATAGCGATTATCCTACAGGCTGATGCAAAACGAAAAATAAGGAGAAGACAAGAAGAGGAACCAAACTTTTTATTAAAACTTGAGGGGTTAATCTCTCAACATCTAAACATGACTCTTATATAGACCACAACCTAAGATTCAAGTAAGGAAAGAAATTACAATTAACAGATCTTTATTCCAATCTTGTAAAAAAAGGAAATAGATTTTTACCCGAAAAGAAAAGTAATTAACTTAACGATCTTAACTCAATTCAAGACGCGGATCAAGACAAATCCTCTCTAAAAAATACCAAAAATACGAAAATTACCCTAAATACCCAAAAAAAATAAAAATTACAAAAAATAGCAAAAAGGCCCTAAAAAGGGTTTAAACGTCAGAATTTGGGGCTAAAAATTAACGGTTACGGTTACACTCATAACAAATGTAGGTTTTCGAATTCGACACACGTGACAACAAATATAATCTAATTCCGAGTTTCGAGTCAAAAGTTATACCCATTTGAAGTTTGAAGACTCATATTAGACTTCAACACAGGTTGGGCCTGCATCACTCGGCAACTCATAACACGAGAGATGGCTACCATCTCAAACCAAAGCCACGCCGACTAACTCCCTCCAAGATTCCGCCGTCGATCTCCATCTCCTGATCACCGACATCATTGTCAATCAAGCAAACAACACGAGGAAGGCAGGCCAACTACTGAACAACACCAACCGCAACCCTAACGAAGAGATTATCAATGGCATGCCGGGCATCGGTCGAGCGGTCATACCCGTCAACCCTAGAAGAAGAAAATCGCAGCAATGCCACTCGAGGCAACATCGGCATAATCGTAGGAGGCCCGACCAACGATGATTCTAACCGGGCCTGAAAGTTATATACCCGGCAATTGGAAATCCATGTCGTCGGATGCAACAAAGAGAGCAGAGGACCAAAGATCAGTTTTGTTTCTCAAGATTTGGAGGGAGTAGAAGTCCCTCATGATGACACCTTGATCATCAAGGCAATAATTGCTAACTATAATATTCACCCTACTTTTGTAGATACAGGCAACTCGGTGAATATTATATTCAAGAAGGCATTTGATCAACTTCAGATTGATCGGGGCGAGCTTCAACCCATGACAACTCCGTTATATGGCTTCACATACAATGAGGTGTTGTCGATCGGCCAGGCTCGGCTGGCCATATCACTTGGAAAAGAGTCACTCAAGAGGAAGAGGACGAGGACGACAAATTTCATTGTAGTGGATACGCCATCCACTTACAATGTTATATTGGACCGACCAATACTTAATGAGTTCCGAGCGGTCGTCTCCACGTTCTGCCAAAAGATCAAGTTTTCCGTGGAAAATATTAATGGCTCAGAAAATATTATTGGCTAGATATTTTTAGCTACCTTGCAAGTAGACAGTGGCAACTTGCCTATCTTGTCAAAAATACCAAAACATACCACACCAGCCTATAGAAAAGCTAAAGGCATCCATCATCTCTTACCCGTTCGACCAATGGGGCATGGATATTGTCGGGTCTTTCCCCATAGCGATCGATCAAAGAAAATTTTTGCTCGTTCTAAATGAATCGAGGCTAAACCGCTCACCAAGATAACCGAGCAGATGTTAACAAATTCGTATGGTAGAAATATTGTGTCGGTTCGGTGTTCCTAACAAGCTCGTCTCCGACAACAGAAGACAATTTCAATAACAGAGGCTTAGAGAGTGGTGTCGGCTATGGTATTCTGCAGACCTTCACTTCAGTAACCTACCCTCGGAGCAATGGTCATGCAGAAGTCACTAATAGAGAAATCTTCAAAGGACTCAAAACTCGGCTAAATCATCTCTAAGGAAGTTGGGTCGACAAACTTCCAAGTGTCCTGTGGGCGTACCGCACCACCCCTCGAAAAGCCACTGGTATAACTCCATTCGGTCAAAATAGGCATGGAGTACGATCGGAGACAACTGTATGACAAAGACAATCCTGAGCGGCATCTTATGGAATTAGACTTGATAGATGAAATCAAATATAAAGCAGTCGTTCAGCTAATGGCATACCGACAAAGGATAGCATAATGGCAAAGAATGAAGCAGAACTACAATCGGAGGGTGATTCCCACATCATTCCAGGTGAGCGACTTAGTCTAGAAAAGAGTCAAGTCAGTCGGCAACGTTAGCAAATTGGAGGCCCCATAGGGTGGACCGTATAAAGTGATTCAAAAGCTCAGCTCGGGATCTTATTATCTACGAGTTGAGAACGAAAGGAATCTTGAGTGGCCTTGGAGTGTTAACCATCTATAGCCTTATCGGGCCGAATAGTAAGTTTGAGATTGAATTTATGTAAATTATAAAAATATTTGTTCAATAAATGCAAAAAAGTTTAAATGAAAATTTATAGTATTTCATACTCTTAAGTTGTTCGCCCAAGTTATAAGCAAGCAAAGCCCTCGCTCTAAGTGTCAAAAGACTCTCGCATCATTCAGCCGAGTTATAAGTAAGCTAAGCTCTCATGCCTCCAGATTCTTGAGTCATTTGGCCAAGTTCTCGCGTTAAGTGTCAAAGACTCTCATGTCATTCGGCCGAGTTATAAGTGAGTTAAACTCTCACGCCTCCAGACTCTTGAGTCGTTCGGTCAAGTTATAAGCAAGCAGAGCTCTCACGCTCCGATTTGATCGAGCTGACCGAAAAAGCTAAGTCTTAAATGCTAGAAGACAACTTTAAATTAACACATCTACAGATCAAGAACTCAAGAAAGTAGAACCCGAATGCATTGAGCTGAACTTAGTAAATTTTTACAAGTGCTTAGTGTGTACAAGGAGTTTTTACAAAATTAATAGAACAACTACGTTATATCTGTGACCATGTCTTCGAGTAGCGTTTCCACGACTTTTCCCTTTTAATGAACGTCGTCGGAACCTCAAGATAGCCGCCGTCCTTCAATTGCTAAAGGGTCCCCTCAATGCCATAACTGAACAATCGCAGCATCTGATTGAAATCCCTAGAGCGGAGATACTCCATCCTGTAGGATTCTAGCCGGGCGGACTCTTCTTCTTTAAGTTTGGCCAGCTCGACCTTCAGCGCTAGTAGCTCGGTGTCTTTCTCATCAACTGTTCTTTTGAACTCGCCAAGCTGGAGTTCGTGGCTCCCCTATTCGGCCATACGGCCATACGGCCAACCTGCTCCACGGCCAATGTGTTTTGATCTCCTCGAGTTTTTTAGCCAAAACCCGAACTTCTTTGTTCTTTATCTCCAGACTCCAAGTCCTCAATAGCCCTAAGCTTCCCAGCATTGGCAGAATTGATCTTTGCCTTAAAATTATGTGCCTGCTTGGTCAGTCAGTCGAGTTGGAAGGTCTAGTCATGAATTTTGTTCTTTTCTACCGTCAGCGCCCGTTTGGACCCTAAAAGTTTCTTGAAGGTAGTGTCCAAGTCTTTCTTCAGTCGCGACACCTCATCAGTTAATTGCTCAACCCAAACCCGCGACGCGCTTGTCTCCCCGACCAGAATCTGCAACTGTTTATTTTCATGTTCGAGGAAGGTCAGCCTTTGGCACATAGCTCAGCTTTCCATCCAAAACTACAAGTAAAAGAAGTCAGTTACGGCTAACCGGGAAAAATGAATTTGAAATTCCAGTTAGGCTTGCTAATGTGCGTAGATTATATACCCTTATTTAGCATGTTTTAATGCACATTCCTATACTTTGTACATGTTTTATCTGCATATTTTCGTACTTCCAGCTTTGCTTTTAGCATATTTACTCTTTCTGTTCGGAGATCTGTTTTTGTGCATTTTCTGTACACAGGAATCGAATTTGGTGAAGGATTCATGTTCGAGGCCAAATCTGCAAACGAAGCGAAAGAGGAAGGTATCATTCTTGAGGCTCACACGGCCCTGTCAAGGGGGGTTGCCCAGGCCGTGTGGAGATCCCTGGCCA
>JBBMJZ010000126.1:4480618-4494892 GCA_037833815.1 Zingiber zerumbet
TCCATATACATAATCTAAAAATATTGCTATTTATTTTTCTGTATACACAATCCA
Organism: Zingiber zerumbet; assembly: GCA_037833815.1. Classification (NCBI taxonomy): domain Eukaryota; kingdom Viridiplantae; phylum Streptophyta; class Magnoliopsida; order Zingiberales; family Zingiberaceae; genus Zingiber; species Zingiber zerumbet. The sequence goes on from JBBMJZ010000126.1 coordinate 4,480,673, forward strand.
AAAATATTTTACATTTTCTTTATTAATTTTAATTCTACATTTTATATTTTGCAAATATTTTTTACTACAACATATCTTTCCTTTATCGATTGTATATTTTAAGATGGGGATGTTTAGACTGAACATAAGAATGAAAGCTCTATTTTAAAGGTTTGACCAAATTTCTATTATGAATTCTAATACTATTTTTTTAGGAGATTTGTAGTGCAACTAGTCATATATATGATAATTTTCTAACACTATTTGATCGTCCATATAGAACACAAGTAGAAAAAAGGGGTGTCGTCCCTAACTTTAATTAAAGATCAGAGTAAAAGTTTTGTGAAGTTTGCAAAGAAATAAGTCATTCAATCGAAAAATTACATTAGGATACACGATTTAGAAACATCATTGGATAAACTTAATAGAAAATTTAATGAAATGACCTCATCAAATTTACACACGCATAACCTTAGTTGGAAGGACCCTCAATTTCTTTTTAGCCACAATCAGAGACAAGAAAACTATACAAAAGCTATGGAATTTTAATCATCATCCGAGGAAGATAGAATTTTAAAATGGTTATTGATCCTATCTGAAGGCTATGGAGATGGCATGTTAGCTCAGGTGGATGGTCTGTTGACCAATAGAAGACTTCTCTAACCGGTGATGGAGCTCCTCAATGATCCTGCGCATAATTCCACAATCCAACAAAGCATTAGTGACCAAAGATCAGGGAAGGGATCCCTAGTAAGGCCCTTCGATGCTCAAGTTAATTCACTTTTGAGCGAGTGGGTGAAGAAAAAGAATAGTAGAGGATATGCGTCAGAGTACGATCTAGATGATACGAATTATGTACCTTGCTAACAAAGAGGATCCCCCTTTATATACCTCCTCTCACTACCTCCATGATCGTGAGGTGGCCCCTTGTGTTAGAGTTTATTAGGTGATAGAAAGAGTACAGTCTATGTGATTTGCAATGATAGTCTGAGGAATCTTTTTTCTACATACAGTTGTAGCTCATTTGTCGCTTATGGCTTAAGCCTTTGATAAGGTTGTTCGAGTATGTTGTTATAATGGATCAATTAGTAAGGAAATCCCCAAGGAATATTTCTCGATAACTTTGATAGGTTGTCAGAATATTGTCTGTTGCTTGTCTGCTAAATATATCTCGACCAATCCTTAAGCTAATCGCTTAACTGTAATGTCTTTCATTGAATATATTTCAGGCTGATCTTTCATTTGGCCAAGCATTTATAGTAAGCCCTATGAAATGAAGTACCTTTAACCTATATTGGTATCAATCTACTCTATTGTGTGCTAAATACTGCAAAGATATATTCAAAGACTAATATAATGCCCATAATATACCAAAAATCCATCAAGAAGTCATATGATACATCGTGTATATTAGAGCTTTATTTTAGGGACAATATGACATCAAGTAACTTAAACTTGGTCGACCTTTGCCCGACCAACTGTATATGCAGAGTTTCCTAAAGATGAGTGTCTTTAAGCCCGCCCAGTCTTTTCTAGGTCAGGCATACGCCTAAAGCCTTATGTTCGACTGACCTTTATTCGACTAATCTAGTATAAAGAGGTTTATAAGGCTAAGTGTCTTTAAGTCTGCCCAATCTTTATCCAGTCGCGCGTACTCAGAGAGCCTTATATTCAACCGACCTTTATCCGACTGATCTAGTATAAAAAATTTTATGAGGCAAAGTGTCTTTAAGCTCGCCTAGTCTTTGTTTGGTCAGGTATACACAGAGAGCCTTATGTTTGACCGACCTTTATCCAACCAATTGTATATTAAGATTTTTACGAGGCTAAGTTAAGCCCGGTCGATCTGTACCCTGCTAGGCGTGCACAAAGAGCCTTATGTTCTATCGGTCTTTATTCGACCAATCGCATATTAAGGTCTTTGCAAGGTTGTGTCTTTAGGCCCTGTCAGACTTTACCTGGCTGGACGTACACAGAGAGCCCTATGTTTGACTAGCCTTTATCCAGCCAATCTAGTATAAAGAGATTTATGAAACTTAAGTGCCTAGAGCCCGGACGTCCTTTCATCTGGTCAAGCTCTTTTGAACCAGGCCAACTATTTACTGATCGAGTGCCTTATTTCTTTAGTTTCAAAATAAAGCCCCAGAGTCCTTATAGTCAACCGGGTGTGTATCCAGTCAACCTTATCCGAACACCATGCTTTAGAGCCGAATAGGCAGGACTGAGAATTATAAGGCTGGGTGATCAGCATGACCATGTGTAGAATGTTCCTCTATCCTAACTTTGACTGCCACATCACCTTGACTTTGACAACAATGTAATCTTCTGGATTTACTCGCTATAACCTGTATCACTAACCTCCCCTTCAAGTATAGTCGAAGGAGATGTAGGTGATTGACTAGACTAGAGTTTTAGTCTCGTTCGCTTACCTTCTATACTTGCAATTTTCAAGACTCATTTTCTTGATCGTGCCTTAGGTACTTAATTTTTTTTTCAAAAATGATCTGCCCTCTGCTACAAAATATTTCACTTGTCATGTCCCTCATAAATGCTTGTTTATGGGTCCATGCCACGTGGCCCCACTACTCATTCTCTACAATGTTTGCTGCTGTCGACCACCTTATATAATGCACTAGCATGCTCAATTTTACAAATCAATGATCCTTCTTAAGTAGGCTATTTTAATCTAACGGCGGTGATTAAATTCCTCTCTATAAAACCCTAAACGCCATGGGTTCTTCGCACTTCGTGCTTCCTTTTCTTTGGTTTATTTTCTCCGGCGACTTTCCTTCTTCCCTTTATTATCTCAAGCGACCCTCATTCCTCTGTATTCCATCTTTCTTGAATATCTGATAACCCAGTAAGTTACTCATTCTCTATTTAAGTTTTGTTCTTCCATGGCCCAAGAGTCTTTTGTCCCCTGGTATACCTCTACTTCTTTAAGCTTGATGCCTCTGATCGAGCCTACCTCTACTCCAGATATGAAATTCGTCCTAATTATCGCATCTGTCTTCCTTCCCCGACCGATCATCCTCACCTTCCCCCCGATAACTATATCACTTTCTTTTCCAACCAATTAGTGGTCGGTCTGTGTTTTCCCATTCACCCTTTTTTATTGAAAGTAAGCCAATATTTTCACATCCCATTACAACAATTTGTGTTGAACGCCTTCCGTTATATGTGCGGGATGTCCATGTTATTTCGTCTATTCAAAATTCCTCCTACTCCATGTAATCTTTATCTGTTTGCTTACCCTAAAAAATCAGAACTTGGGGTTTTCCTGTTCCAATCCCGACCGAAAGAAGTCTTCTTCGAGGATATGCCATCCTCGAACAAGGGATGGAAATCCCATTTCTTCTTTGTGAAGATGCCAAATCATACCACTTGGTCTATCAATTGGCAATCTTCCTTTCTTTCTATTCCTACCCCCACAAAACTTAAGCAGGATCCAATCTTCCATTCCTATCTTCCCAAGCCGAGTAATCAGTGTTTCAAAATTCATAAGTGGTTATAGGAAGGCTTTTTATACCTTTTTAGTTTGATCCCCATTCAAAAGAGACTACCCTGTCCCTTAGGTAAGTTTTAGTATTCTCTACACTTACACTATCGCTAACTAAAATATTTTTTTTTGTGTAGTTGATGATATTCATTTGTCCTTTATCAATGAATCAATCAATCTGAGAGCGGAAGAGCTTCGTGCCAAGGAACAAGAATTGTTAGCTGAGCGGGGTTTACTATTACCCTCTCCTTATAACGTGACATCTAAAGATCGCACAGTTGAGGGTAGCACAGTTGCTAAGTCTGTGGAGTTACCTTTAAATCCTCCTCTAATATTTACGAGCTCTTCTTTAGAAAAAGAGGCTTTACTAAAAAGGAAATGCAAGCTAACCCTTGCCCCTCTCCTAAGAGACAAGCAATTTTCGTTTAGTCGGATTCCTCTCGGGAAGATATACGAGAGTCATCCCCTGAGTAGACTTTAGTCACCCTTTATCCTACCCTCTCGACTCCTACCCGCGCCCAAACTCAAGAGGATACTTCTTTATCATACTACCCTTTAGATCTCATTCCACGTGTATTTCCTAGCACATAGACTACCCTTGCTATTCCGGAGTGTCCTCCCCAATCATCAATCATTTTTTCTATACCTTCTGCCCAAGCTTTAATTTCTCCAACATCTCTTCTTCTTGCTACCCTCCCAATATTATTAGGGGGTTGTTTGATAGATTCTTGGATAGAAGCCAAAAACTAGCTCAACAAACTCACACATACAAAGACAGCAGATGAATTTTCATATGAGCAAACTAAGGTATCATAATTTAATCAACTATCCTTAACCTATTTTGAGTGCTCCTGACTAGGCTTATCTTTCAACGCTGAGCAATTATCACGAGCATTGCTCAATAATTGCATGATTTGGATAAAGAAAATGAGTTGCTAAAGCAACAAACTTTAGAAGTAATTTCTACACAAGCCTCTGAGTGAATTAAAGAATTATCAAATCAACTTAAAAAGGCTCAAGAGCTGGCCAAAGCTAAGAGCAATAAGGCTACCCAGTGGACAACCACCTTGGATGCTCTTAAGGCTCAACTTCAATTAGAAACAAGCCTCTAGGAAGAAATAAAAATGAAACTAGACGAATAGACTACAGAGAACAAGCAATTATGCGCTCAACTTCAGGATTAAAGTCTACATACGCAACCGAACGAGATGCTAAAGAATATGAGCTGAAGGCTCATAAGGTTGAATAGGATTCCTTGCTTTTAAATGTATTAATTGTGCAAATTGAAACAACAACTGCCAAAGCGGCGTTAACAGCCTATCGGGTAGGAGAGGATGAGCGATTTAAAGAGAGGTTTAACACACGCAGCTTCAATGCACCCATTGCTGACTCTATTTCTAGGATTCTTTTTCTCAGAGCAGAGGGAGTGATGGCATCGTTAAAAGAAGGTACATATCTAGCTTCCAATCCTCTTGCCAGCTTTTTGGACCATGAAAAGATAGTTAGTTCTACCTCATCTAGCTTGCTCCCCCTTTTTTCCTAATTTGTCTTGCTTTTCCACATCTATTTAACCAATGAATTAGTTCTTAATGTCCACTATATCTTTGTTACATGTTTAAGTATTTGGTTAGCTCATCAACTATATTTTCTATAAAATTTTGTTGTGTAACCACCGCCATTTTTAGTATATGGGCGCTATATTAAAGATAACCTGACTCCGTCCGAGCAAAAGCCCGAACGAGATGGGACAATGCTGATCAGGACCTACCAAACATGAAATACAAGCTTTTAAAAAAGAACTAATTAGAATACTCATTGTTTATTTAAGTAAAGGAACCAGGTACTAGTCGAAATTACACATACTCGGTATAAATGTGGTCTGGTCTGACACATTTTTAACTTAGTATTTTTTGGATGAGTTCTAAAAGCTCGTCCGAGCTTAAGACTAGCAAGGACTAGTCATGCCTTCCCCTTAAAGAATTACATATAAATTCATGTTTGCCTCAATAAAAACATTGACACTTCTTGCTAAATGTCCGTCGAATTAGTTACCGCTGCATGCTTTTCATCGGTGACACATGTGTATACATCATTATAGATGCACGACTTTTTATCTATCCGCCGCTTTATCTAACTATTCTACGGTCCACATTTAATCCCGCCTTTTCACTATTATGATCCAATGATCTAGCACTAAAAATGTTTTTCGAGGAATCTTTATAAGAACTTCGTGAAAAAAGAGAAAAAAAACCCTAAGGTTTTAACCCCTTCTTCTGTTTTGTTGCTACTTTTCATTTGACTCTTTGCTCACCCCATCCTTTTGTTTCTATAACCTTTTCTTTCAAAAATAGATGATAATAATGAGTGGTATATACAAGGTTCTTTCAGCTTCACCATTCATGATGCCTAAAACCTCAATATTAACTACGTCCTTCCTACCTTTATATTCATCCCTACCAGTGAAGATCATCCTCATCGTCCTCCACTAGATAGCATCGTCATCTTCAAGGAGCAAGTGGTATTAGGACTCTGTTTTCCCTTGCATCCTTTTTTTTTGTTGTTATCATCCAATATTTCAATATTCCGCTACACCAACTTATTCCCCAATCTCTTAACATCTTAAGTGGTGTCGTTGTTGTCTTTCATTTGCTCAATGCCCCCATATCTCCTCACCTATTTCACTATTATTTCTTCCCTCACCAGATAGCGAATAATCTGTTCAAATTTCAAGCTCATCCTAAAGTAATTTTGTTTAATAGACTTCTAGCCCATGAGGAGTAGAGGGATAAATATTTCTTCATTCGCCTTCTGACTCCTTCGCCTGTTGCCACAACCTGGCAATAAAATCTCCCCTATCCCTAACTTAGGTAACATCTCTATCGATCCCATTCTTTGGGAAGAATTAGAGAAACTGAAAGGCACAAAATTTAGCTTACCAGAGTTGACCATAGAAGGTTTATTATTTATTTTTGGGCTGACCCCGGTCAACCTGGAACTAAGTGCCACCTTTGGTGAGTAAAAAACCCCTACCTTCCTTGTAATTAATTATTTGTTATTCCTTGATCATCTGTTATATAAGTTTTTAACTTTCACTTATTTTCACAGCTGACGCTATTCTCCCAGCTCTTTTGTATTAAAATACTCGGTTAACAAGAATGGTCTTAAACAAGATGGGAGAGCATTTATTGAAGAAACATCAACTTGTGCAAGCTTCCGCATATACTGGCCCACTCCCCCAGCTGAACTGACTCATGAGTCCCCTTCTGACTCCTCAAAATTGGATACTCCTCTTGTCATTAGGCACAAAAAGTCCCGAACTGAGGCTTCAGGCCCGGATATGCCTAAACATCCCCTCCCCAAAAGGTTTCCCCTTGCTTTGGCAGAGATCTCTTTTGATCGAGGTAAAGAGCCTGAGTCTCAAAAACATAGTCATTCTCATTTTGCAATTGCTATGATGAGATCAGGCCTTCTTATACATATGTTTCATGTGATTCCCCCAGTTATCCAACCCCTAGAGACAACGTCAACTTCTCTAACTACTCAACCAATTCCACCACTAGCCTTAAGCATTTCTTTAACTACTCCCACTCTAATTGTCCGCCCAATAGGAGATCGGCCAGCCATGTGTCTAAAGGATCAATACCCAATCAGAGTCCTGGGTCGGTTGGACAAACATCAAAATTTCTACCCGTCCAACTTGCTCCCGTTTATTTACAATTGTCGATATCCCTCTTCCTCCTCCTTCAAGGCCTATGTCTTCAACTAAATCCTTGTTCCTTTTCAAGTTATCCCTTGGGTTGTCATCTCAACAAGAAGTAGACACTGCTTCACCCTTACCTTACGGGATACTTAAGTTGAAGAGTCCATTAGCCGAGTCATGGGTGTAAACACATAAACAAGCACAAGGTATCACAATTTCAGAGTGTGCTGATGAACACCACCGAAATGCTACTGCAGTAAGTTTATGATTAAGTTGTCTTAAATTACTTTTATAAACTATAATTCTGGCATTATTCTATTTAGTTCTATGCCTTTGGATTACACTTGGGCTAATTGGTTATGGATTTGGAAATGGCCAACAAAATTTTGAAGAATCGCGTGGCAGAACTAGAGGCTACTTCCACTATTCTCGGTAATGAGATGACCCACTTGCAGGGAAATATAGAGGAACAGGCTGAGCTCTTTCTAATATGGAAAAGACTTTACAAGACTGCCAGAGGTTATTAAATATCAAGAGATGGACAAGAAGAGTTTAGAGCTCCAATTACAAGGCAGCGAGTCTAAACTCCAAGTGGAGAGAGCAATGAAAGATAAAGTCATTTTAGACCTAGCCCACAAGACCACTTTGCTAGAAGAGCTAAGGCTTACACATGCATTCAGATCTCCTGAGCTAACCCAGGAATTATCCACTAAGAATTTCTTGCTACTAAAGCAGCAAACAGAGTTAAATGTACGAGAAGTCTAGATAGAATCCCTATAAGCCTAGTTGAACGCAGCAAAGGCTAAAACATATGCTGACCGGGCTGAGCTGTCTACCTACTAGGTAGGGGAAAATGAAAGCATCAAGGCGGAAAGGAGAGCTTATCTTGATTCTGTTGATTTTTAAAAAAAATTAGCTATAAAATTTTTTGATACACTCAATCACATAGTAGGGAGAGTGATCCAACAACTATGGGAGGGTGGTCATCTACTAACAGAACCCTCTTGCTAGTCTATAAACCAACATTGGCTCCTCAAAGAGCTCTTGGGGAATCTTTTGAGTAGATTTGACTAAAGTTTTTTATGCTAATTTCATGACATATGATTTTATATTGACTAAGACCAAAATTAAATATCTAAATATTCCTTAACTGTTGTTAATGTTGGGGTTGCAAGGTTACAAATATAGTCCCACATTGAAAACATATAGAAAAGATAATGGATTTATAAGAAAAAGATATCTCCATTGGCATGAGGCCTTTTGGGTAGAGCCCAAGAGCAAAATCATGGGGGTTTAGGCCCAAAGTGGACAATATTATATCATTGTGGAGATATCTAAATTTTTTCGATCCTTCAATTAGTATTAGAGTGAGGTCGCTCTTCACCAGACTAACCGTCGAAAGAAACACAAGCTAGAGTCATGATCCAAGATCAAACCATGTGAGTGAAACCTTGAACGAAGTAGGGGAGGCCCTAAGCAGGTTAAGAGTGACCCGATGCTTGAGGGGAGGCTCTGAGCAGGTCAAGAGTAACTTGATGCTTGAGGGGGACCCTGTGGTCCTTTCTTTGAGAGGGGATTGTTGGGGTTGTAAAGTTACAAACATAGTCCCATATTAAAAATACATGGGAAAGATCATGGGTTTATAAAAAAAATATCTCTATTGGCATGAGGAATTTTAAGTAGAGTCCAAGAGCAAAATTATAAGGGCTTAGGCCCAAAGTGGACAATATCATACCATTGTGGAGATAATAACCCCAAGTAGAACACCCTAGCTAAGCAGATGAATAGCATGGTAAGAACTTCCTAAGCTAAATGATATATCAGATGGATTAGGTACACCGAGCGAAATAATTAGACCATATTTTTTATACTCCAGAAGAATCTTCCATAATTGATGACCAGACTGAACGATGAGCCAGACAAACACATAATACCAACCAAAATAAACAGATCGAATATTTATAATCAGTTTTCAAAATAAATTCCCAGACTGAATAATGAGCCAAACGAGCACATAATGTCGAACGAAATAAACAGACTGGATATTTATAAATAACTTTTCATAAAGAATTCTCGGACTAAATAATGAGCCGAAAGAGCACATAATGCAAAACGAAATAAGCAGACCAGATATTTATAAACAACTTTTCATAAAGAATTCCTAGACTGAATAATGAGTCAAACGAGCATATAATGTCGAACAAAATAAATAGACCAGATATTTATAAGAAGCTTTTCATAAAGAATTCCTGGACTAAATAATGAGCCAAACAAGCATATAATGTCGAACGAAATAAATAGACCAGATATTTATAAACCCTTGATATTGGAATCCATCTAGAATAAATGCTTGCTTGGAACTCGGTTGAGAGCTCGAGGGCTTAGAACAGACCCGATTGTTCGGGGATTAAGAATTTGTAGGCATGAGAACACGCTTACTTGTATTTAGGTTGAAAGTCATCGCTCGACTATATAGAGTTTAAAGTCGCAGTTCAACTGTATAGAGTTTAAAGTCGCAGTTCGACTGTATAGAGTTTAAAGTCGTAGTTCAACTATGTAGAGTTTAAAGTCACCGTTCGGTTGTATAGAATTTAAAGTAGTAGTTCAACTGTATAGAGCTTAAAGTAGCAGTTCAATTGTATAAAGTTTAAAGTCACAGTTTGATTGTATAGAGTTTAAAATCATCATTCGACTATATAGTGTTTAAAGTCGTAGTTCAACTGTATAGCACAAACCCGATTGCTCGGGATGTTACATAGATTTTTCAAATGAATTCATCTGCACTTTCATTAAGTACATAAAAAATTGAACAAAATACAGGAGTAAGTTATAGGCGTACTTGTCAAGCTCTATAAGGCTAAAGATGGTTGGTGCTTCAAGGTCTTTCTAATTTTCTCCCTTCTGCATCTTGGAGATAATAGGAGCCTAAGACGAGCTTCTGTATTACCTTATATGGTACTCCCCATTATGGCTCCAATTTATTAACATCTCCAACCGGCTTGATGCGTTTCCAAACCAGATCGCCCATCTGAAAAAAATCTAGGGATAACTCTTATGTTATAATTTTACCTCATTCATTGGCGATATGATATAAGCCGAGTTACCTCTTTGTCCCGCACTTCTTCTATTAAGTTGAGTTCCATAAGACGTCGGTCAACATTATCCTCATCATATAAGCATCTTCGGTCGGATTCCACACCAATTTCAACCAAGACCACTGCTTCACAATCATAAACCAGGTGGAAAGGAGTTATGTCTATCGATTCTTGAGAAGTTGTACGATATACCCATAAGACACTAGGTAATTTATCCACTCAACTGCCGCCAACATGATCTAATTTAGTCTTAAGACCTCTGATAATCTCCTTGTTTGTTACTTCAGCTTGACCATTGCTTTGTGGATAAGTCACAGATGTGAAAGTCTGCATGATATCATATCTCAAACACCATTCTTGAATCCTTTAACCTTGGAACTATTTTCTATTACAGAAACTAACTTACATGGAATACCAAATCTGTAGATAATATGTTACCATAAGAATTTAATAACCATTTATTCAGTTATTTTGACAAAGGGCTTAGCTTCTACCCATTTTAAAAAATAATCTATAGCCACCAGTAAAAATCTCTTCTAAGCGGGTCCCAAGAGAAAAGGTCCTACTATGTTCATACCCCATTGATCGAATGGGCACGAACCAATAGAGGTTTTAAGCAACTTTATAGGATGATATGGGATATTTTGATACTTTTGACATGATAAACAAGTCATTACTAGTTGAACTACATCAGTCTATAAAGTAGGCCAAAATACCCTGCCAATAATATTTTATGGCCAAGAGACAGACCTCCTACATGATTACCACAAGAACCATAAGGCGCTTCCTGTAAAATGTACCGCATTTCATTGGCCCAATGCACTTGAGTAAAGGACAGGAGAAGACTCTCTTATAAAGCTGATCTCTAATCATAGTGAACCGATCAGCCCTTTTCTTAAGCATACGTGATTCTTCCCCGTCAATTGGTAGAGTACCTTGTTGTAAGAATAAGATGATTCACGTTCTCCAATCACTTTGTAGCTCCAAATCAGTCTGCCTCTCAATGCAAGCTACTAATAATGTTTGGTCAACAAACTTATCCAAACTCCAAGGAATTATGGCATGCTAACTCATCTATTGTTTGATTGTTTGAACGAGGAATCTTTTGTATAATTACTTCCTAAAACTTAGCCTTCAACTTATCAAATGTCTCTGCATATAACTTGAGTCTCATTGTTGATCTCAAAATTGCTTGACAGTTGTTGGGACGCCAACTAAGAATCTGAATATATTAAAACACAGGCAACTCCCACATGCCATGTAGCTTGCAATCCAGCTATCAATGTCCCATATTCTGCTTCATTTTAGTAGCCTGATAATTTAACTAGACAGATAATTATATTCGATCTTCCCTGGGTAATATAACAAAAATGTCTATCCCACTACCCTGTCGGGTAGAGAATCCATTAACATATATCTTCCAAGTTTCCTCAATTTCAGGACTCTATACTTCTATTATGAAATCAGCTAGGGCTTGAGCCTTGATGGTTGTTCGTATTGTATATCGTATTCAATGAGCTCGGTGGTCTATTTGATCAATCTTCTAGACGCCTCAGGGTTTACAAATACTCGACCCAAAGTGCTATTAGTTAATACGATGATTGAATATGATAAAAAATAAGGATGCAACCTTCAAGTAGCTAAGACCAATCCATACGTCAATTTCTCGAGTGTTTTGTAACGACACTCTGTTCTTTTTAATAAATGGCTCAAAAGGTATACAAATTGTTGCTATTTTCCCTCCTGCCTCACCAACACTAAACCAATAGCATGTTCATTAGCTAAAAAATAAACCCATAAAGTTTCACCCACTGTTGGTTTAACTAATATGGGCAGAGCAGCTAGATATTTCTTCATCTCCTCAAACGTCTTGTCGTAATCAACATCCCATTAAAACTTGGTCGCTTGGTGAATTATCTTTAAGAAGGGAAGACTTCGATCAGCCGATCGAGAGATGAAGCGTGACAGAGCGATGATTCAGTCAGTCAGTCTTTATGACTCCTTCAGATTGTATGGGAGAGTCATGTTATGTAGAGCTTGTGCTTTACTAGGATTGGCTTCCATCCCTCGCTCAGTGACTATGTAACCCAGAAATCTTCCACTTCTAGCTCCGAACAAGCATTTGCAGGGGTTAAGCTTGAGCCCGTAATGCCTCAAAGTTTTGCAGGTTTCTTCTATGTCTGCGCATAAGTCTATAGCTCGGAGAGATTTGATGTGAATATCATCCATGTAGACTTCCATATTTCACCCTATTTTCTTTTGAAAGGCCTTGCTCATAAGCTGTTGATAGGTAGCCCCTTTTCCTGGTCTTCCTTGATGAGTGACACTTGGTGATCTCCTTGATAAGCATCCAGTATACAGAAGAATTCACAATCGGAAGTAGAATCAACCACTTGATCGATGTGGGGCAAAGGATAATAATCTTTCGGACAGGCTTTATTGAGATCCCTAGAGTCAATGCAGACAAGCCACTTGCTTCTGGGTTAGGAGACAAGGACAACATTGGCCAACCAACTCGGGAAATGCACCTCTTGAATATAGCCCGCCTCCAATAATTTGTTCACCTCTTCTTTGATGATTTTATTCTAGTCAGCCCTGAAATCTTGCTTCCTTTGCTTGATCGGGTGCACGTCAAGATACACATGGAGTATATGCTCCATGACTATTGGCGATACGCCCATTACTTCTTTGGGTGCCCATGCAAACACATCATTGTTTTATGTTAGACATTCCACCAGCTCGGCTTTAAGTTCCGGAGCCAAGTTGGTCGCTATCAGAGTAATGGCTTCTGGGCGACCAGGTTGAATCTGGATTTCTTCTTTTTTTTTCATACACAAGGACAGACAGCTTCTCTTGAATAGTATTGACTTCCATCCTTTGTATTCTTCAAGCAGCACTAGCTTCCGTCTTTACTATCTCCACATAGCACTTGTGCGCTATCAGTTGATCTCCCTTGACTTCCCCCACTTGGTCACCCATGGGGAATTTTATTTTCTGGTAAAAGGTTAAGACACCACCTGAAATTTATTTAGGGTAGGTCTGCCCAAAATAATGTTATAAGCGGAGAGTGCGTCCACAACTATAAAGATTGATTGGTGTGTTCTCATCAGGGGCTCCTCCCTAATAAATATAGTCAACTTTATTTGGTTAAATAGCCGAACTTTGTTACCAATGAACCCGTATTTGTAGCTGCTCGAATAATGGTGGAGTCACCATCGGCTAAACCTAGCTCAAGTCTAGTTGTAGCTGCTCGAATAATTGCTTGAATATAATGTTAACTGAGCTGTCTGTATCAATAAAAGTACGAGCAATGTTATAATTAGTTATAAAATCCTTTATTATTAAAGCATCATCATGGGGGACCTGCACCCCCTCTAAATCTCTAGGTCTGAAGCTAATCTCGGGTCCTTGTACCTTCTCTTAACTGCAGCTAACCTCATGGATTTCCAGCCTGTGAGCATGTGACTTCCTCGCTCAGTTGGAATCCCCATTAGTTGGCCCTCCAACGATCATGTCAATATTACCCCGAGAGGCATTGTTACGATTCTCCTCTTAGTGAGTCAACGGTTGTTCTTGCTGAACTCGGGTGAGTGCTTGAGCTTGCTCGACCTGGGGCTGAAATGCTCCCTGTTGTGACTCAGTCGCTCTGTACTTAATCCTGAGTGGACTATTTTGTTGCTGATACGGTTGCCGATTTAGAGCTGGAGAATGCCGACGATATCTAGGATTGTCATTTTGTCGATTTCGCAGAGTATAATAATCCTCAATATTATGAGTAGATGTTCGATGGTATGTGCACCACTTTCGTGGAGCTTCCCGAGGAACTTCTACATGTTGCATAGCCTGAAACCACGGTTCTAGATGACAGTATTGAGGACCTTCCCGGGGCCCTTTGGGTGGAGGGGAAAGTAACGTCGGGCGCTCAATGGTTGGAGCGAGAGCAGGCG
>JBBMJZ010000126.1:4550322-4574947 GCA_037833815.1 Zingiber zerumbet
ATGGTGACCTAATTGTCACATATAAGTGATACTTGTATAACCTCTCCAAACCTTAGTTCCTGAAGCAACTGTTTTAGCCATATAAGCTCTTCACTAGATATGGTCATAGCTCGATACTCTGTCTCTGCACTAGATCTTGCCACAACATTCTGCTTTTTGCTTTTCTAAGAAACAAGGTTATCTTCGACAAATATACAAAACCCAGAAGTGGATCTTCTATCTATCAGTGGGAGATCCTGCCCAATCTGCATCAGAATATCCTACAATTCGAGTATGTCCTTTGTCTTCATACAAAAGACTCTTTCCTAGTGCGCCTCTAATATATCGAATAATGCGAGTCACTGCATCCCAATGTTCCTTGCATGAAGAGTTGATAAACTGACTTACTACACTTATTACAAAAACGAGATATCCGGAAGAGTAACAGTAAGGTAGCTTAGTTTCTCTACTAATCATCTGTACCATTCAGGATCTGAAAGAGACTCCCCCGAATTTGACAGGAGCTTGACATTAGGATCTATGGGGTTATTGACTGTCTTTGAGTTTAACATTCATGTTTCTTCCAGAATATTCATTACATACTTCCTTTGGGATATGATGATCTCATGCTACTTCTATCCCCAAGAAATATTTGAGTTTGCCGAGATCTTTTGTCAGGAAATGTTTGAAAAGATATTATTTTACCTATGAAATCCCAAGATGATCACCATCTGTGATGACGATATTATCAACATAAACCACTAAGTAGATGCAACCAATAGATGAGTGGCGAAGTCAGCCTCGCTCCAAGTCATGCTAAACTGTTGAATTACAGTACTAAATCTACCGAACCATGCCCTGAGTGACTTCTTGAGGCCATATAAAGATTCTAAGTGAGAAGGACTAGGACGTAATTGTTTCAACTTATCCAGACCTAAATGTCCCAACTGAGCATGAATAAGAAGTGGAGATGTCACCACCGAACCAATAAAAGAGGGTTGTTGAAGCCTGTATAAGCCATGAGACTCACATCCGAAGCCAATCATCCTCCCCGTATTCCAATCCTATAAGGAAACAGAAGTTTTAGTAAAAGAGATGACACAATCAAAGGCCCGAGTAAGTTAGCTTATGGACAATAAATTAAAGGGGGCTCCGAGGACATAAAGAACATTATGGATAGAAAAAGACGAGGAAGGATGAACAATACCAACACCCTGGGACTAAGTTTGAGAACCATTGGTCACGTGACAAAGGGTAAATAACTGAAAATAGAAAGAGAAGAAAAAAAATATTTATTACTAGTGATATGATCAGTGGCCCTAGAGTCAAGAACCCAAGGACCCGAAGAGTGAGATATGCCAGCAAAGGAATTACCAGCGTGTGCGATGACAGCAGTGGAATCCGAAGCCTGACGATCCTTATACCATTTCAAAAAGTCATCATAGGAAGGCGCTGGGGTCAGATCTAGTGGCAATTATGCAGCTGAAGCTGAAGAAGCGATTGAGCGATCTGAGCAGCGCGAGGAGGTTGACCATGGAAACTCCTACACTTATTAATCATGTGTCATGGTCGGTGGTAGTGATCACACCAAGGACATCCTTTGCCACCCTTACGAGATGGAGTTCTGTTGTTGTTTCAAGAGATCAAAGCTGACGAGTCAACATGAACGGAAGGAGGCAACGACAAGACTTTGGCAGGGACACGGAGAAGAGTTGTCCAAGTACTGTCCATGGTAGCTTCTGGGGCTACCCAGTATCTGATCGCAAACATGAGAATAATCTATGGGCAGACCATATAAAGTCAGAGACAAAATTTCTTCCAATTTTCAAGCTCCGCAACAGGAGTGACTACAGGTGGAAGTAGTTCATTGAAGTCACAAAGGAAGCTAGAGACTGAACCTAGATAGGTAGACATTGAATCTTAACCTGATGGGCACTAAGGATGGTCATGAGATCTTCACAAACCTGATAGAGTCACCGAGAGGTGTTTGTAAAGAGTTGTTGAGCCTGTGTCCAAACAGAGTTACATGTTTTGTCTGTGCGGAAGACATTCCTAAGAGATGGATGGATGGTGGCTCGGATAATGCAACACAATTGGGCATCAATCTTTTTCCATAGAAGACGATCGATGACTTGGACATCCTCTTCGATGTAAGTGAGATGTGTCTCATAACCTTGTCTAACAAGACAAAGCTCAATGTGAGAGGCCCAAGAAAAGTAGTTCTTACCATTCAACTGCTCGGAAGAGAGTTGTGTAGTGATGTGGTTGGTAAAGATTGAAATATCCAGCTTTAGAGTGTCGGAGAAAGCCATTGATCAGCTCGGTGAAAGAGGGCACACGGTGAAGAAAGACTCAGTGATACAAGAAGATAGGTGAGGACAGTAGAACTGCAGGAAGAATAATCCCTGCCATCGCCAAACTGTTGATCTTCCGAGCCTCTCTCCGTCGCTGGACTGCAGGAGAGGACGAAGGACGGTGTGCTCACAACGCAGGAAAACACCGGCGTCAGTTCACGAAGAGGAGAGGAGGGTGGCAGCGTCGGGCGATTGTCGAAAAGGGGTTGCAATATGCCTGCGAAGAGGCATGCACGATGCTGCGACGCAGAAAAAAAATAGGGTTTGCCTTTCAACCTTACTCTGATACCATGTGGAAAAGAGAAAAATCTCTCTATGTTATCATTAATATATTTACATGTGGGCATTTATATACATAAGGAGAGAAAAGAAAAATCAATCTCAATCCCTACAGTTAAGGGAATACAATCAAAATCAATGTCAATCCTAATAATCAAGGGAATCCAAATCAATCATATCCCTACAATCAAGGGAATCTTTGGAAGTATTCAACAAAAACAATGAAGCAAACTTTTCACCTTGTGGCAAACATCTTGTTTTGTCATCCTCTGCTAAGGGTTGGCGCTCAAGCCGAGTGCCAACACTAGACGAACAAAAGATGCCTAAGAGAACTTTTGTGATGTGATTCCTATGAGACGAAGGCTTCCACAACACGAGATGATGATGTTGACGACACGAGACAATGACTTCTATGAATCAAACTTGTTCATGATGTGCCATGAGACTTCTGATTTGCACGTTACTCCTCTTCCTCCTCTCCTCTTCCACCTTATGTTGACGACCACTACAACTATCAACAAATCACATTTACAGTATTTGTCAATCTTTCATGTGGACACCCAAGCACCCCTGGTGTGTTGGGCAAATATGTATCGGTTGAAGGACGAGGGAGGCCTGGGATTCAAGGACTTGCGGGCATGGAACCTTGGTCAAGGTTCTATGGCAGATTCAGGAGAAGGAGGACGCACTCTGGATCAAGTAGGTTCATCACACCTACTTGAGTCATGGAGATCTTTAGACCTAGCAGGCAACCCATTTAGATTCTCCTCTAATCAAGCATTTGCTGCAGATACGAGATCTCATTTTAGAGGTTGCAGGTGAGACTACCACACAGACAGGCAGATTGGTTTGCACAGGATGGAGGGGTAGCCCGTGCGTATGACTTCTTCTAACGGCATAGTCCCAGGATGTCGTGGGTTCGGACGGCGTGGAAGACTTATCTGCAACCAAGTCATGCAATCACTTTCTGGATGCTGGCACTACATAGACTTCCCACTAGAGATAGGCAGGACAGGCGCTTGAGACACAGGAGCATTTGTTCTTCCTGTGCCCCCCAATTGCAGAAGCTATAGTGAAGGATTCGAGGTTGGTTCCATATGTGTCCGGAGATGCCTTCATTTTGTTGGACGCTTAGAGTTTTTGGCCAACGCTACCATGGGAGTAGGACGTTGACAAAAGGCCATCATTTGGCCTTGTCTTCAATGATACACTATGTATGGAGGGCACATAACCGTAGGATTGAAACCCCAACTTGGATCGAGATTTCAAACCATAGATGCGACTACTAATAGCTATGTAAATTAATTATTTATTTACACAATATATAAGACTCTTCAGAACCACATAATAAATTAATCATTTATTTTAATATAACAAGCTGCCAATATTTTAAACTAGGTGAAATGGATCTAAAAACTAAGTCTTATACAAGGCTCCACTTGTTCAGTTTTAAGGAAACAACTGAACAAGCTGTTGTTGAACCATTCTTGGGGGTGTTAGCAAGTGGTCTTTTCTGAAAAAAAAACAAAGGTTGAGGAATAAGAGAAGAAATATCCAAATCTATGTTCTCCTCCAAATATATGTTCTCCTTGTGGCTAATGGCCACAATATTCATTCTAGGAGTGATCCCGGAAATTTAGGAAAATTGTTTTTCCTTGTCACACAATTTAAATATTCCTACAGCTGTTCCAAGGTATGTAACATGGGAAAGAAAAAAGGGGAAGATTATTCTTTTTACCAAACATAGGTGAATTATTAATACACCTTTTACATTGAAACCATTGTAGGCCATACAGAACATGGTAGTTTATGACTCCATTAGCAACTCATCACTATATAAAGATATGCTGAAATTTTATAGATACAACAAAATTTTTGGATATTCAGTACCATGTGATATTCATATATGCAGTAGCTTCCCAAGCTTCCTGATGGCAAATCTAGAGGATAACCTGTTTGAATAAAAATCTGCACAAAAGCAACACCATTTCATTTTGTATGAATGAAAAACTAGCAAATATAGTAATAAATTTAACACCTCAGGATTTTTCTCCATTTCTGCTGCAAGTGCACCAATTGATCCAGGATGGAGCCTTATATCATCATCCAGGAACAAAACATACTTGCTATCTTTATGCATTCTTTGCACACCAATCTGAAATAGAGCCATTTTTCTATAATATTGTCATTTGAGGTGAAAAGATTGCTGAGGATGATACCCAGCATAGTGTTTTAAACTGAACCAAAGATGGAGGGTGATGGATAACTCATAACAACTAAAATGTAAATGGTATCAAGATTGTTTTGCACTCTGTAAATTAAATAACTAATCATTCCAGGACTTGGTAATTTTGCTGCTTAGTTTCCGAACTATTACCTGTTATTCCAGAGATTATCAGAAAGATTCTGGTTTAGAAAAGTTAAAAGATGTGCAGTCAAATTTTAGAACATTTTAAACAAACAGATGTCCACTGACATAATTTTGATTGTTCTTTCTCCCCAATTGCAGCTAAGTTGAGGGAAATTTACTGTGATACAAAATTTTCCTTTCACATGAATGAGTATAGAACAAAGCTTGTTAAGGAAATACTGAACCATGTCCCTTGTGAAAAATTTCAGGCCTTGATATGAATGGAGAATTACAAAAAAATTGAAATCAAAGCCAACAAAGTGAAGTAATGCTTAAAACACAGTATCGAATGACAAAATCTAAATCACATACTAATTGATTATGAATCTTTTGACTGCATGTTGTAGTCAATCCAGCTACAACTATCTTTGCGTCAATGTTGTCCTGAAATTATTTACACATTCATTTGATCAGAAACTTTCAATAAACATTTTATAATTATATAAATAGATATTGCAAATAAGTTCAAGTATAAAGCCACCTAATAAGGTTTAACTTCAATCCTTTTCTAAACTGATAGGGCATTGATTGATTTCTGTAAATTGCCAACAAACTGCGACATGTATAGATTTGATCTATAAACTGTAAACAATGGTTGTTGCATACTAAATTCGCAAGAGTAGGAAAACTTTCTTATATGCTCTGTATCAGGGACTCAATGACATACGAACAATAAATGTATCTTGGATTGTTGAAAAAAAACATGGGACTGGAAGTACAAAAACAGTTGCTAAGGTGAAGTCAGTCTAGCTCTACATAACAAGTGAGGCTGAACTCAAACAATAACCAACAAATTGAGACACCTGTTCTTGGTTCAGTGAGTGATGTCTTGGTGAACTTTTAATGCATTGCCAATATTGCACAACAGTATCGCCCTAGACCATTTTGAGGAGAGTCCGAAAATTGATACACAAGTTTCAACATTTACTGTAATGGAAATATCAATTATTTCTTTTGGCCCTTATAGAGGTTCTAAAGGCCCAATTATTTCAACCAAGCCTCTAAAATACAAGTACAGAAAATGAAACTCGCATTAACATCTTGAACAAGGAGTTTAAGTACCTGGGATGGTGCAGGAAAAACTAAGGGATCACAATAATACAATTAGGAAGTGTGGCGTTGCAATCAATAGAATAATTTGCATCATGTGTTAAGTGTTTTATGTGGAAACGCCAATCCCACTCAAGAACTTTTATTCAGGAGATGAATGGTTTGGATGAGTTAGATTTGATGGCCTTTTTGGCAAGTCGTCTATGTTATTCTCTCGGATTTGACTAGAAGGTTGTTACATTTCAAAGTTTGAGAAAGCTAGAGTAACTAACCATGTAATATGCTTTATAGTTTTATTTCAACCAACAGACTAAAGATTTAGCTTAATTTATGTGCAAACAAAGCTGTGTATGCTCCTCACTGATCTCCTATTAGACCACCAGTATTGGCAATTCTCAGACTCATTATTTGTTCCAGCTTTTGCGATAAGATTGTCTAATTTTCCTACAAACTTGCCTGGTCTATTTGTAACATCATATCACAACTAAATCTAATCCTAATGTTGACCTCAGCATGTTTACTACGTTGAGAACATCAATGTGCTATATGGACCAGATCTCCAAGAGTATTTGCACTATTGTTGACATCACTATTACCATTTTGAAATTCTGGTTGAACTGTAGTGTTAGAAGGTGTATGTTTAGTCACTCTCAAGATATCCTTGCTCATAAATCGGACCTTGTGGATTTTCACCAATCGTCAATTAACCCCTTCCCTTTAAAGCAGGAGTTCTGTTTTTGTTTTTCCTTTCACTTTTGTAGAAATTGTAGGAGCTCTACCTTTACTTTTAACTAGAAACTATTTTTGAGTTTGGGGTTAGCATATTTAAGAATGTTTGGACTAAGATCCAAAAAATCAAAATTCTTGGTCAAAAGCTTCGTCGTCATCATCTTCCTCACCAACATCTCCTCTAACTTGCATTTTGCAATCTGCTAGGTAAGAAATTGAGATGGTCGTGGTGGATCTCCTACTTCAACAAGTAACATATTCTCAGCCTCAAGAGTGATGCTCGAGAACGCTCCACCAATGCATTATTAGATCATCCTCGCTAGACACTTGATCTTCCTTCTCTTCTGTTATGACTCTTAGTTGAAGATGCATGTGATAATGAACGACCATCTTCTCCATTTCACACTTTTGTATGAATGAGGAAGAAAGTTGACTAATTTTTTTAGGAACCACTTGAACACGTCATTTGTGAGAGAATCACTACTATAACCTTTTTCAAATTCAAAGTTGATACTCTACAGAGTAACCACCACTTAGTTGGAAGACAAATAAGAAAAAAATTAAAATATTTCATACATGTTAGACAATGATTAGTAATAAAGTATGCTATATTTACCTGCATCCATATTAGCATTATTTTGAGCGTACCTACCTTCAATGGTGTTAGAGCATTGAAAGACTTCTCAATCCTCAGAAGTGAACATAGTCTTTAATCCGACTTTTTTCTGAAACGACTTTAATAGAAGAAAGTAAGTCACAAACCTAGTTGCTCCTAGTTATAAATCTCCCTATCAACAAATTTTCTCATTAACCCAATGATAATTATAGAGTAATTTTATTAACGATTGAACTCTTTTCACCACCTTCTTCACTATATCGAGTTTACCAATATGCACCATCATCAAATCAATACAATGTGCTATGCATGGTGTCCAAAACAATGTTGGATGCTCTTGCTCTGATAGCTCTCCAACCCTTTTGAAGTTGGCACTATTGTCATTGATCACCTGCACTACATCTATCTCTTGAACACATTATCCATCAAGGGATATATGCAAGATGCGTTATGACATTTTGTAGTTGCATCAATAGATTTATGAAATATCACCTTTCTACTATAGTATAGTAGAAAGTTAATAATGCTCGTCTATGTAGGTCATGTACAACTATCGCATGTCAACATAACCCATACTCCCCCACTTGGTTGTCTAAATAAAGGACTATCAATTTCATACATGGTTAGAGGTTGAATAACAGGACAATATTTTTTGATGTTGGATACTATATTATGGTAGTATGTATTGGTTGCTGCATTAGAGAGGAATTCAATTGAAATGAAAAACATTTAGCAATACTTTGGTTGATCAATTTATGTTTTTCCCTTGTATAGGTATCATCAATCCTAGTTTATTTACTAGCTTGGTTGGGGAATGCCAACGAATCAATATCAGTAATATCAACTGCACACCTTCGTCCAATGGAAGGAAAGAAATGACCAATACCACCTCATGTTAAGGTAACATGAACACTTGCACTCCTTCCCAATTTAGATGCAGTAGTTGAGCCACTTCCATTGGCGCCAACTGTATCACCACTATATCACATATGTTTCTCATACTCATATTTAGCTTGAGAGGCCCTAAAGGATGTTAAAAATTCTTCATCATTTGGAAGACCTTCAAGTTCATGATAGACAAGTTCTCCATAGGCACATCTATCAAAAATTTCACATTATTGTTGTTTGTCCTTTACACTTGAATTATTTATTGTCATCAAGTTTATCCTTTATTGCATGATGGATTTTTGAGGAACTTTTGGGCACTTAGAAACAATTGAGGATCCACTAACGAAGTGTTATTTAGGCATGTAACCCCACCACTATGTCCAATGATATTGTAATGTAAAGATTGTCTATGAAATTGATTCTCTAATTGATGTGTGTGTCTCTAAGTTGGATCCTAAAACTACTTATTGGTGTTATTTGTCTACGCATATATTATTAAAAAGATAAAATAATTCACAACACATTCATAATTATAACATTGACAAAATTAACATAAGAAAAATTATCCAATTGATAAAAAAATCACAAGAATATCTAATTTTAACAAAAATACTAAATAAATATCTTTATAGAGAAATATTATTTAAAATTTTTGAACTATTAAATTGAAACACATAATAACTATTCATCTCAAATTTGATAAGCTTATAAATATAGAGATGAATAAAACTAAGCGTTAAAATATAATTCTAAAAAATTTCTAAAAATCAAGGATAATTTTAAAAATTATTCATCATATTTTAAAGTTATCTGAAGTTTTTAAAATATATTTAAAAGTTTATAATTTCATAATTTATCTAAGACATTTAAAATTATATTTTGGAATTTATTTAAGGCAATTAAAATTATATACTTTTAAAAATTCTCAACTTATTAAAAAAATTAAAATTAATTTTAAGTTTAATTAATTATGATTAAAATTTAGATAAAATTGAATTGCTTGAAAATTATCCTAAATCAACTACCTAAGATTGATTTCAAATATTCTGATTCAAATATTTTTATTTTAAATTATTTGACTTTTCTTATCATTAATCAATTGGTGTCAAAAAAATAATAACAAAAATATAAATTTATAAATTATAATTATATTAATCAATTATCAGTTTAATTAATTATTAATTTATAATATATTTACTTATTTGGTTATAGTTTATATTTATATATATATTTTTATATAATATGTAATACATATAATTAATATATATATATATATGATGCCCAATCCACGTGCCTGACTCATGTGTCCAATGAGTGTGCAAGGTGTCTGGAATTCTGTGTCATGCACGGAGGCACACATGGGAAGTCGGGCAGCATAACATTCCCCCCCCTCTCTCTCTCTCTCTCTCTCTCTCTATATATATATATATATATATATAAAGAGAGAGAGAATCTTGTTACCCTACTTACCTATCTATGGGCTACTACTGAAATTTTTTTTAAAAAAAATTCTCACTTCCTTTACGTGATAATTGAAAACAATATTTGGGCAAAATCTTATCTCTAAAACCTAAACCATATATATATTAAAATCTTTTTTGACCAAATCCCTCTTCTCGTGATTTCCTTCACAATTTCTCCCTCTATAGGTCACCGTGGTCTAGATTTAGTTGGGCCTCACGATTTGGCCAATGACTATCGGCAATTGGTCTATCCGAGGTCAATCAACCATATCTAATCTCTCCTCTCCTTCAACTATATCGCATAAACCTTATCTATGGGCATCACTCCAAACTGAAGAGTTGCTGCCCTCACAACTACTATTCTCTCTCGTCGATCGATGTTTGTTACGACTTGGTAAGTTCTCAAGCATTTTACAACCTTAGTCTTTCTATTGATGTTCGACCTTGTGCTCTCTCATATCTCATGACGCGTTCGTGTCAACAGCAAGCATGCAAGGATTGCCAACATAGGATTTTTGCATGGCTATTGGCACATCCATGCCGGTAGAGTATCCATACCAGTCCCAAGCTGGAATAATAAAAACTGCCTGTTTCAGGTGGCATGGATTGACATTGAAATCCATACAAGAGGCAGCTGGTCATACTTAAATCAAGTTAATGCACTTTACATACTTCTAGGAGCTAGGGCTAAGAACATGGAACATCATCACAATAAAAGATATTAAAAGAAAAATGTTAAAAAGTGTAGGGGAAGCAACTAAAAAAATGACATATACACTAAGAAGCTAGAAGTTAGGTAAAAAGGAGGACTAACATTTAAGATGAAAAAAAAAATCCAAATATTTAAAGAGTAATAGTTTGCCAATTCAATTTTTTATTCACTTGAGTTTAGGCATAAGTTTAACATGATTATGTTTAGATTTGAATTAGAATTATGTTGAATCAAAATTATTCTTATAGGGCTTATTGCTCTAGTACCATTGTTTATGATAGCATGCGAATTAAACATTATGATGGTATCCTTATTTATTGATGGAGGTTGGTAGAAAGAAGTAATGCTGATAGAGGAGAGAAAAGAAGACAACTAGTTACAATTTATGCCACAACCCCACTTAGATGAGAAAAGTGATTTATTAATTTATGAGACCCAACCACTAACACAAAATACTTAAACACATATTAATAATATCTAACTCATCTAAGGTTATAAAGTTCCCTTTATAAGCCCACAATTCACCATGTGAGACTAATCAGGGTATTACAATCTCTTACCCACTTAAGGCTTAACGTCACATCAAGACTTAAACTCTCAACTCATAATCTAGAATCATCCTGATCAGTATGTGAGACCCAATGGCTCCACCATTACGCAAACAACCCTTTCCACCAATTCACCATGCCTTGGATTAAGTACCATATTAATTATTACGATTCACTTAGATAAGAGATAGCCAATAACTTATTAAACTCGACCACTAACCCAAAATGCTTAAACTCAAATTAATAGTTCTTAACTCATACAAAACCCCTCTATTAGCTCATACCTAAACATGTTGAACTAAATTAGGGTATTACAATTTATGCCCTCTAACTTTGATTCTTTGAAGATCAAATAAGGAAATGTGAGAGAAAATTAGGCCAGGCTAGACACCTATAAAGTTCCACAGTTATGTATGTGAAGTTTTATGCTTACACACTTTTTTGTGACAATTAAACACTTATGATTGCATAGGTGCAACAACATAATGTTATTTCTATCTTTGTGTGCTCTTTGTGTGAGAACCTTGAACACATCAACTTTGAGTGGCTACTCATCCTTACTCCCAATAAATGATCATGCTTGCCAGTAAGCTCAAGAAGAAGCTCAAGCTCAAGAAGAAGCTCAAGCTGAAGCTCAAGAAGAAGCTCAAGCTGAAGCTCAAGAAGAAGCTCAATCTGAAGCTCAAGAAGAAGCTCAAGCTAAAGCTGAGATGGTTGCTGTTCTTGATGATCAATTCTTAATGGATTACCCAAAATTACAACAACTAACGGAGCAAGTTTATTCTCAAGAAGGAACATCTCAACAAGTTTATTCCCAAGAGGCGGGATCCCAATATCGACCACCGGTGGATACAACAATGAATCCAGTAGGATATCCTCCCACAAGGCCTAAACACGAACCCATAAGTATAGCAAGGGAACCTCCTACTCCAGCCGGAAGGAGTAATTTCAGAAAGAGGGAGACTTCTGAATGGTGGAACTTACCCTCAGCACAGCAGCAAAATGGAGCTATATTAACACTCCCAACACAACTTGGAAAAATTGAGGATGTTTTTCTTCGCTGGGAGGCTATTACAAAAAATGTAGTAGCATTGCAAAATTTCACTGATACACAGGAGAAAGCTGAGTTCATTGAAAATTTATTGGGCGAATCTGAAAGACTAACATGGATTCAATGGCGAATGACCTTTCCCAATAAATATGCAGAACTGGTGCGGTCAGCTGATGGTAGAAACGGTACACAAAACCTTATTTCTCAAATTAGACGAGTATTTATTCTTGAGGATCCATTCCAAGGATCCACTGACATGCAGGATAGGGCATATCGTGATCTGGAACGGCTTACTTGTGCCCAGATGAAAGATGTAATTCCTTTTATGAATGAATACATGAACTTGGCAGCAAAAACAGGTCAGTTATTCACGGGGCCTGATTTATCTGAGAAATTTTGGTTTAAGTTACCTGGTGATCTAGGAAGAAGGATAAAATTGGCATTTGAAGACTCATATCCAGGCAATACTATGGGAGTACACCCAAGGATTATCTTTGCCTATAAATTCCTAGAAGAAGAATGTAAGAAGGCAGCGTTTAGTAGGTCTTTAAAAGATCTTTCATTCTGCAATCAAATACCAATCCCAGGGTATTACCAGAATTCTCAAAAAAGGTATGGTGTACGAAAGTCAACAACTTACAAGGGCAAACCACACCAATCACATGCTCGAATAGAGAAGAAGAAGCATTTAATAAGAAATAAGAAGTGTAAATGCTTCTTATGTGGAGAAGAGGGCCATTTTGCTCGAGATTGCCCAAAAGAATACAAAAACACAAGGCGAGTTGCCATAATGGAAGGATTAGAACTCCCTGAGGATTATGAGATAATGTCCGTCCAAGAGGGGGATGACATATCTGATGCTATTTATAGCATATCTGAAGGAGAAGAGAACCAGGTATTATCTATAGCCTCAGAATTCTTATGTGTTTTCCTGGAAACAAAAAATTGTTACATGATAGGGAAAACAGGAGGATGGCAACCTATGGTAAAGGTTAGCAAAAATCAACATGATTGTGATCACATATGGCTTATTAATGACGACATACCACTCCCTTATGAGAAATGTCATTGCTGTAAGCGGGAGACAATGAAGAAGCACAGAGCTCATTGTAGCCAGTGTTTTATCACTACCTGTGGTATGTGCTCTAATAACTATTTTGATTTAAGCATACCAGTTCTTAGAACTATTGCTACTCCTTACAACCCTGTTAGTCTAGTAAGAGAACAGCAGGTTTATATAACCTGGGCAGAATCAGAAATTACTAGATTACAACAAGAATTGGAATCCGTAAAGCTAGCAATGGAGCTGCAAGTTAGCCAGTTAAAAAAGAAATTTCAGAATAAGGAAGAAGAAGTTCGTAGACAAGCTGCAGCTGATAGAATGGAAGTTGATGTTGAAAATGAAGAATTAAAATTCAAAATTGATGCTCTCGAACTAGAAAATGCAGATTTAAAGAGGATGATGAAAGAGGATGAAGAAATCAATATGTTTATTACTGAAGGAAATGAAAAGGTCTTTTCTACTGGAGAAGCAAGTCAACCCAGAAAACGCACCAATGGGCTTTTTAACCTAGAAGTGGAGTTATGCATACCAGGTATAAAAGAATTTAAAGTACATGCTATACTTGACACTGGTGCAACAACTTGTTGTATAGATCAGGGATCAATTCCAGCAGAGGCAATTGAGGAAAATACATTTGTGGTGAATTTTAGCGGGATAAATTCAAGGACTACTGCAAACAAGAAGCTCAAATATGGTAATATGAAAATTGGTAATCATGCCTTTCGAATACCATACACATATGCATTTCCTTTAACTATTGGAAGCAGCATAACTATGATTCTTGGCTGTAACTTCATTAGATCCTTATACGGAGGCGTAAGGATAGAAGGCAATGAGGTAACATTCTATAAGAATATTACTACCATAACAACTCATCAGAATGTTATTACAGCACCAGCCCTTGAAGAGCTTGAGTTAGAAGAAGAAGAATTTTACCAAATAAAAGAGCAAATTTGTACATGGCAAACAGGGAGTCACTTGGAGGGATTTATCCAACAGTTATCTGATACTGGCTACATTGGTGATAACCCTATGAAGTACTGGTCAAAAAATCAGATACAGTGCAGCCTAAATACTAAGATCCTCAGTATTTTCAAAAGCTAAATATATGGTCAAAACATGATTAAAATTAAATTAATTAAATAACTGCTCTCAGCTACTTCAAACAATGAGATAGCGCTCAGGTGAAAGGAATAAAAATTTTAATGTAAAATTTTACCTGAAACTCTGAAATGAGTGAGGAGACTGCGGTGTATGCTGGATCATCAGAACTCTCAACTACAAAAAGAAACTCAAGAGGCCCTCCATAAAGAGAAGTGATCTGCATTAGCAAGATGTCACAAAATAATCTATTGTGTTGGATTCAACTTCTATCAAGGAATTCATTCAAAGGTTTATATAAGTTGCAAATAGCACCAAAGTTGACGGGTCTTTTTCCTTTTAAGAAGAACAAGTTGGTAGACTTATTTCCTCTAATTATATCAACAGTTCTACCAATACAATTTAAATGCAGATAACTCACTTGGGTTCTCCAATTTTGCAAGTTGTGTTCCCCAAATCCTTTCAAAGGCATTATAACTGACACTCCAGGCAAATTCATCTGAGCAGAGTGCTCAAGATCATTAATATCTCCACAGATAAATGCAAAACTGTTGCCTTTTCTGGTATTACACTTTATATGATGTATAGTCCTACTCCTGATAGAAGAAAACAGTATATTTACTATGTTCATATGCTTCAATTACAATCAACAATAATAAGAAGTATCTCTAGCTGCATTTATTGCTAAGAAATAATCATAATACCTGACATAAGCAGCAAGGGCCCATCCAATAGCAAGAGTTAAACATATTACACAACCCTACAATCAAATAGAAAAAAAAAAGTTTTTAGTTGTTTCCTTCAGAGGATTATATATATATAATTTTTTCTATAATAAGGTCATAGAACTATTCGAAAGTGAAATGGAATAGTCCACATGGACAACAAAAAAGCCCCTGCAATATGCATCTCAAATTTGGAAAAATCAAGCAGCTAGATAGCTCACCAGACGTCATGATCATCATCATCAAGCCATTGTTAGTCCCAAGTATTTGAGTCGACGGCACGAATTCTTTTCTTTGATTGAACTTGATGTAAGGCTATATTACTAGTATTACTAATATATCTTAAATTAGTTTTAATCACTTTAACTAACCTTTCTTGCATCTTTGTTTGTATCTTCAAGCTTCAACCAATTTACTTTGTCATAAAACATACTTGTTATCTTCAGACACTATCTTAACCAAGGAATAAAAATCTCATTTTGAATCAATACCTTACCAAAGCAATATTGTCTCACTGTTGTATTGGCATGCCAAGACAAGTGCAAAAGGCACAAACATTGAGGAGGGTAGTATTGAAACATTGGTTCCTCTATTATAGTTAGGTCTTCCCACTTTTTATGGTTTGGCAATGTATTTTAAGTTGGGAATTTATATATCTATCTAAGCGTGCATGATTGCTCATGTGATTTTGAAGATTGAGATTATCAAGCTTAGATGATGAACTTAATGTATCAAGCATGAAGTCATGTGGAGTTTCGAACTCACGGATTGTCATCGAGCTGGAGATGGATCCGAAGACTCACATGCAATCTAAGTAAATGTAATTGTAGATTTAGAAGTAGGGATTGTTATTTAGAGAGTTTCATCTTTAAGCTTATTGTTTAGAAGCCTAGGGTTTAGGTAGCCTCAACTTACGTGTCTCAGGGTTCTAGGATGATCTATGAGATTATAGGGGCAACCTAATGAAATGTCTCTACCACCTAGCTTTCTAGGTGGAGTTAGGTCCACTAAAGATTTCTACTAAGTTGACCAAGGCACCTAGGTTGAGTTAAGATTTTTCTGAATTCAACCTGTTGGCCTACAAGTCTTGGTATGTTAAGTTAGTTGAAGCAATCTAGGTTTTTCTAAGTTGACCCTAAGTAGTTGTTGAGGTTGCAGTGATTTAGAAATCAAGGTAAGGTTTATCCACAATTTTTGGTAGATCAACACAAGTGCCTAGATATGTCCATTAGAACTTCAATATTAAAGGTTTTGGTGATTCTTTTAGCACTAATGTTTGCGAAAGATTTCTATTAGTTCTCCATATCACTAAAATGACAAAAGATCACCAAGGAGCTTGGGAAGTAAATCCAAGTTTTGTCCTTGATTTAGAAGCTTGCTTGGTATCTCTTGTCTCACCTAATGTTAAATCTTCATCTATAAGGGTGAAGTAGAGGTGTTTTCTCTCTTGTGCTATCATATTAAGAGGGCAATTGCTTCTAGATGGGATCTAGAAGAAATTGGTATATCTTGAATTATTTGTGAGAAGGTCTTTATCAATGAGGGGTTTGCCCGGTATGAGGACTAGGGAAAATTTAGACGGGTTTGCTTGATCTAGGGAAGAGTCTAGATCAAGGATTTGTTCAACTAGAGAGTAGTCTAGGGAGTTCACCAAGTGGCTCCATAGCCCATTGTTGCGAGTATCCAATGATGTATCATACGCATTGCTCCATTGTCTCATATTAAGGAGTGGATTGGTGGATTGTTGGGGATGGTGCAGTAGATACATCCAGGGTCATGGATGTAGGAACAAATACTCAAAGCTTGTTATATCTTATGCTAGCATTGTGCATTTATCTACTTGTTTTCATTGTATTGTTTATTACTTTGATCCACACACGATCCTAATAGGTTGAACTAAGGAAGAGGAGGGACAATCAAAGAAGATGTTGAAGAGAAGAACGGAGTGAGGAGGAGAAAAGGAGGGAGGCTTACTTCATCAAAATACAAAATCTTTCTGCCCTAGCATCCCCAATTTCATGTTGCAAGATAAGTCTTGAATCTGGTAATGGCTCCCAAAAATGTCGTTATATATAGCACCAACTCAATCTCGTCTGCCCTTAAAACTCCACTTGTTCTCGCCTACCCTCACTTAAATAAGCTAACCTCACAATTTCATTCGCCCTTGCTTGTATCGAGCATATCAATATTCCACGTGTTAATCGATTGGTGGAACAATAGGTTTCATTCATGATGGCCTACACAAAACAAGATTTAAGACCTAATCTTAACATATTTTCTCTATTTTAATTATTTATTTGAATTATGCCTAATTGCTCTTAAGTAATAACATGATTGTCAAAAGCATTTGATACAAATATGGATTGCCCGAGTTAGATCAATATCAACAAAGGTGGATTGGATCTTTCTTGAGAAATTAGTTAATACATAAGACTAATGAAGAAGTCTAAAGTCTAGATATTGGAAGAAATTAAATAAAAAGAATTAGAATCCCCTAGTAAATAGATGAAACACAAATTGGGTAAAAATAAGAGTAAAATGGGTGGAGTAAATTGAAATTTAGCCAAATTAGGTAGATCTTGGGAAATTATATGATTTAGCAAATTTCTAGTCATTCCAGCTTGAATTTTAGTAAACATACATGGGAGGGGATAAATCTCCTTTACTTGCAAAATTCTATCATAAATTGCTCCAATTTGCCACAACTTTGGACTTTATCCCGGGTTTGAGGATTAACCATTTAACATTCCTATATTCGTAGGATGACTAAATGTCTCAATAAACTACTCTATCTTGGTATTGAGCAAGAGTGCTAAAGAATGCATGATGATTTAAAATCTCAAGGCGTATCGAAGTTTCAGTTTAGGATCGGAATGATACGATTTCGGTACTCTATCATGTCGTGTTGATATAGTTTCAGTATTTTTTAAATACAAATACTTTAGTTAAAAATTTAAATTTAAATATTAAAAAATACAAAATACAAAAAATAAAATAATTTTTTTAAAAAGAAAAAAATATGAAATCATTGCGTCTCTACAACAACCAAACATTATCCCACGTCATTGAGTTCTATCCCCTACTATATCCCCTACTATACTTATAAATTTTATCTTATTTTATTATTGCTAACGAAGTCATTTTCTGTCTTCCTCTTCCTCATTATAGTACAAATTATATGTATTTTTTAAATTAAAATAAATAATAAAATATATATCAAATTAATGAGATAATTTTATTAAGTTTTGATGAAGGCTATTTAAATTATCCTATTTAACTGGAATTGATTGAATTATTAACTTAAGTTCTAATTTAATTTTTTTTCCTGGGCATAGGGCAAGCATCCCCACAATGAACCGTAGAGGTCATAGTAGCCTCCACACCCCCACAGAGGGCTATTGCAGGGGAGGGCACCCTCCGCGCCCCCCATGCAGGATCACTGCGGGGGCACAACACCCTCCGCACCCTCACGGAGGGCCACTACAAAGGCGGCACCTTCCACGCCCCTACGAAGGGCCACCGCGGGGTGTAGCACCCTCCGCGCTCTGCCAGAGGCCATCTTTGGGGCCAAAGAACCATCCGCGCAGAGGAGGGGGGGGTGGTGGTGGTGGTGGTGGTGGGCCAAAACAATAAATACAGCCCGTTTCGGGTACGACTCGGTATTTCAATGTATCGAATGCATGACCTCTCTTAAACAACATGAGCGAAAACCCCCCATTCATATAAATATGATTTACATTTGATTGAAATTATATATTAAACATTAAAGAATTTGATCTAAATTTATTAAATAATATTAGTAGTCTTTTATAATTTAGCTTATTTGTATTAAAAAAATCTGATTCTATTTTTAGCATAATCATTTTTTATTATTTATTAATCTTTACTTAAATATGATTTATTATTTATTAGTAGTCTAATACATGTAACATGTATTTTAATAATCTAATTTAATTTAATATTTCAAAAATATAATTTTAACAAATAGTAACAATGATGTGATTTTATAACACTGATAATGATGATTATGATGATAATAAAAATAGTAATAATAACAATAAAAAATATCAACATCGACACAATACTGTGATATTATGATATTATATTACCTACTATTAATCAAGTTACATAAACTCTATAGTTTATTATTTATTATTGCTTAATAATATGAAATTTTTATGAAACATAATATGCATCCTTGTTATCACAAATATATGAGATATGTTTATTTATGACATCCATAACAACCTTGATTGAAACAAGTACAACTCATTTGAATATAAACCCCAAACAATTACTTGAAACCAAAGCAAGTATTTCACTGTAACTTGAAGGTGGTTAAGCTTGAACGAGTGTACATAACATCACTCCCCTTGCCTTTCAAGCACTAGCAAGAGAACATCAATTATTTGTTTTGCATTTTAGAGTATTGCCACTATAAAATCATTATATGTTCCAAATTAAATTAGTCCAGAAATGTATGAATGCCCATCGAGCCCAGTAGAAAGAACAAGACTGGTTTTGAGTACTAGGGAAGGAATGTGGAAGGGAAATGAAGATCATCATGTTGGAGGTTACTTGCTTACATGTGCAATCAAGATGGGTACTAGACCCACAATCTCCATGATAATAACCCATAGTTGATTGCCTCTCAACTCAAGGTAAGCAAGAAGCCCAACCTTTGCAGTGACTCAGTGAAGAGATTTATGAGTAATCAGCAAGTGACTTTGAAATGGAAGATTGACATTGTTAATCACCCTGTTGAGACCAACAGAGCAAGTACCTACAGGTATATGCAAGGAAAATGATTCAGAGGTCCTATGATATAGAGGAGGTTTGCTTACTACATTGTAGGATGGAGTTAGTAAGGGAATCTGGACAAAAGAAAGTGGATTGATTGTCATGAGGATGTTATAGTGTGTGGTGGGGCCCCTCATCTCGCAATGTGGAGGAGTTGAGTAACTCATTCCTCTATTAGGGGCAAGGGTCAAGTAGCGTGTATAGTTGGTCTTGAAACTAAAGGTGGAAATGATATCAGAGAAGAATAGGTTGTGCATAAAGTATTGGCACTCATATAATTGCTTCATGGAGACAAACCACACTAAATATCCTCTACTTGAATCAGTGCTCCAATTTTACCAACCAGTATCACTCATTTTCAAAGATAATCTCAAAATGTCATAGATATTGCTCAAGGATTTGAAGAATTGGTTGAAGGATTCTCACCATGGAAACACTAATATCAATAGGCATTACTCATATAGAAATACATAAAATAATTTAGTGTGCTTTTAATGAAGTGACAAGCTGTCTTTATTTGGTCATTGAGAATGCAGAAACAAAGTTGGAGCTTAGAAAGTACATGTTATATTATAAAGGATAACTAGAAACAATCATTATATTTATAGAATCTTCACTCGCCCACATTGCCAATTTGTTGATCACAGACTGAAGACTTGGATAAAGGTTAGATCAGTGCTCAACCGAACCAGAAACACAAATAAGAAATAACCTTAAAATATATATGAGTTTGACATGAATTGAGCCCTTTATGAAGATAATTCATTTTTTTTAAAAAACTTTTATATCATAATTTGATCCTTTAGCGAGTTGAAAAGGAAAGGCAATAACCATAACTTGTCATTGGATATCTCCCTTGAAAAAAATAACAAGTTGATATTGTTGCTAATTTTTCAGAGACATATAAGGGTGATAATTAGTTTTGTGGAACCTATAAAAAGAGTAAGGTTGAAACTTCAGATTGTATAACTCCATCAACATAGGGGTGGAAATACATGTCATGTATGTCGTATTAATTGTGTCATAAATGGGTCATATCATTTGAAAAAACTATATGAGAAAACATAAAAATAATTATATATTTAAAAAAATAATTTTATAAGGTGTAAGATTACAATTAAAGGCAATAATTTTCAGTGATTAAATTTAAGTCACATTGTAGATAACATCTGATTAAATGACAGTTTAAGAAGTGGAAAAAACAAAGAAACAAATTAGCAGAACCAGTTAATATTGGTTCTTCTTTCAATTTAGTTCTTATGGAGGAATAGTTAGTTTTGATATTCACTTTCACATCTTAGATAAATCTACAATTCCACATAGCGATGATCTACATTTTCCAGGCTTGAAGTTAGGAACAAAATTAAAATTTTAAGCTGCAAACTTCTTGAGCTAGCTTTTAGCTGCAGAAAATAGAAATGGATCGCATAGCTAAACTTGTTGTCTCTTAGTATTATCCTACATATTTTGCCATCATTCATCCCAAATGCCAAAACAAAGAGGATATATCATTTAAAAGGAAAAGATAAAGGTCATCTAGTTAATTCTCCTATTGTTGCATCAACAAGTGCGTTATGCCTCAATGTCGGATGACTTAACCCAAAAGTTCTTGATTCTTTTGCTAATCTGCTTAAGTCATAACATTCCTGCCGCTAATATAGACTTTGAAGTTTGAACTGGTGCTTATCCCATTTGTTTTTGATGTAAAGTGAAATCTTTACATCACAAACTCACAACCCTTTGATCAAATAGAAACCTGTTCATCTCAAAGAGACCAAAAACGAGATATGAGAGGATAACTTGTAAGGGGAAAAAACATCTTGTTCAATCACCCGATCCGGGCACTGAATAGACATTGAAATCAGAACTCTTTCAAGAAAAGAAAACACTTTCTTTTAGGCTATGCTTCCTTCCACTCTACCAGCCTACATCGGAAGGACATCGAAGAAGAACAAAGCATCGTAATTCCGACCGAAGTTAAGGCGTTAGAGGTTTCCAGAATCGCACGCTTAGAAGCGCAATGCAAAAACAAAAACAAAAAGATGGAGGAACTGGCATCGAGAACAGTTGGAATGCGCTTACCTGGATCTGGATGAAAACGGCAAGGGGGCTACAGCATGCCCTGCTAGCCGAGGCCAGGAACGCGTCCAAAGTTTCCAACACCGCCATTGCCTTCTCCCGCCCCTGCAAAAACTAGCCCCGATTGCCCGTGCAAATGCGTTCATATGCCCAAGAGGAAGAGAAGCCGATGCATCTCCTCCATTCCTCTCCTCATTTTCTGCTAGAAATTGACGGTGGGAAGAAATAACAGGGAAAACTCCAAAAATAATAAGAATAAGAATATAAAAAACTATTGAAAATTATTCAATAGGGTATCTACGACAGAATAATAGTGTACGATTCGAATATCAAGTTCTAAGGAAAAAAAATTACGTTTAACCGAGTCCTGGGTGATCGGTCTCGTCCCATCAAATGACGGCCAAGAAGTTCCGCATCTTTAGTTGTGCGTCAATCGAAAAGTGCTTGCGGCGGGCGGTCAAGAAGCCGATGCGTGTCCCGAGGAGATGAACAAAAGTTTGATTAAATCAAATAAATGGATTGAATTAAAAATTTTAATTAGGTTATTTTAAAATCTTAATTTTTAAAAAATTAATTGATTATTTAAAATTATTCGGTTCGAGTTTGGAGTTAGAGATCGCTAAATCCAAAAGATCGAGGGTGGTGGTGTACCTTTCGTGATGAGGAAATCGCCACCGGTGGCTCTTTGTGTGTAGTGCTCGATGTGGGCGGGCCCTGGAATCATATCCACCGCTCAGCACCAACACAACTATGTGCTCGCTCAGATAGGAAACTCAAATCTTAGAGTTCCCTCAAATTTAAAACTTAGATACAGTAAAAAAAAAAGTCAAGATATGGATGAGGCTGCTACAGCAGCACTAGACCAGGAAGACGGAATCTGCCCGTTTGGAAAGGGGAAAAGACTGGCAGGCGCTAATCTGGAGCTTTGAAGCCATGACCCACTCCATCCACGACTTCGTTCGCAGCATCGGTGGAAGCAGATCAAGAGGAGGAGAAAGAGGCAAGCGTTCCACTAAGAGGAGTCGCAAACCTAAAGAGTTCCACCTCCAAAGCCATGGTCGGCTACCGGTGAGTGTTCCACTAAGAAGTTGTTGCTACTGACGCTTCCAAATTGGTTCGAAGAAAGAAGAAGAAACAACTTTCAAGATAAAAGAAGAAGCAGCGTTAGAGGAGGTCAGATAAATCGATAAATCCTAGTTCGATTAATTCAGTTAAAAATTGAATTAATCGTTATTTTATCGGTTCAGACAATTTGATTGGCTCGAAAAAATTCAATTAGTTTGATTAGCTCTAAAAAAATTTAGTTTATTAGATTTTGGTTAATTTGGTTAGGATCGATTTTAATCAAATACTTACCCCTAAGATGCAGGGTATGCACATCTTAAAGTTGTTCATGCACCCAAGTTAAAAATTTAAAGAGCACAAAAAATTTTCCATGCACGTTTCAACCACTAAGATTGTTAAGTCATTATATGATTGATGCAGAGGTAATCAAAGGGTGTCACATGCTTAAGGAAATATCCTACTGAGGTGGCGATCAAATTTAATAAAGATCCGCTCCCTGATTCTGTATACTCTGGTGACTTCATATTGCCCAGACCTGCATTGCTCCCAAATCAAGATCATCCCAGCTCCATGCAACCCTGACTCTAAGCAACCTTGATTCCAAGCAACCCGAACTCCATGCAGCCCTGGCTCTAAGCATCCCAGACTCTAAGCAACCCTAGTTCCAAGCATCCCAACTCCAAGCAACTCCGACTCCATACAACCCCGACTCCATGCAACCTCGACTCCACGTTGATCTCGATTCTGAATCCCACCAACAAACTAGAGCAGCACACCAGACTGGTGACAATTAAGGTGATAAGTCATTGTTCACTGAAGATACGGACAACATAGCCATTGCTCCTCGAAGAATGTGGGAAATGTCGACTGTTTAATCCAGGAAAGATAGGCAATGTGGCAATTTATTTCAAGAAACGTCGATAACACTAGCATGGATCCCAAGACACTAGGAGCATAGTCATAACCCTATAAAAGGTATCCCACTCCTATAGGCTTAGGTACACGCACACACGCATCCACAAACCTTATACTATACTATTCATCTTATCCTTCTTTCTCCCTCCACCAGAGACATACTTGAGCGTTAGAGTGGCTGCATTGAGGAACCCCTAACCATCATCCTAACCCTCTCTTTCTAGTGATCTCTTCCTAGACTTCGACAGAGGGCCCAGTTAGTATTAGCCCTAAGAGCCAATTATAAGATGATTAGATTTATTGGATTAATGGACATTGATTGTCTAATTGAGTTAATGGTTAATCCAATATGCTAAAATCCAATCCATTAAAGATGATTAATGAAGATTAATTATGCATTGAAGAAGAAAAACCAAAGGACAAAAACTCTTGGTATTCATTAGATTAATGTGTTGGTGCGGGAAGCATCTGACGATCGAACCTTAGTTTTGATAATAGCAAAGGGATTCAAAGTTAAGTTTATCTGTAATCTAATATGTTTAATTGAGTATTTCAGGAAAGTCCTAACTACGGTTAGGCAGGTGAAAACCCTAAGGGGTGGTAACCCTAGGTCATAGGGGGTGGTAACCCTAGGTGGAGAAAAGTCCTAGCTACGGTTAGACAAGGTGAAAACCCTAGGGGGCGGTAACCCTAGGTCATAGGGGGTGGTAACCTTATGCGAAAGTCTTGGCGGGTCGGCGCTTCGGGCAAAATTCCTAGGGGGTGGTAACCCTAGGTTAAAATCCTGGTGTCGCGAAC
>JBBMJZ010000126.1:4583706-4595205 GCA_037833815.1 Zingiber zerumbet
TCGCCTGCCAGCGAGTGGCCGCGAGCGGCGGCGCCTGGCCTTAGCGCCGCCGCCTGGCCGCTCTCGCAGCTTCCTGTCTGCTCTCACCGGCGCCGAGGTTGGCCACTGGCGCCGAGGTTGGCCACTAGCAGCCTCCCCTGTCTACTGTCGGCATAGGATGGCTGCTGGTGGCCTCGCCTAGTTGCTGTTTGGCATTGGTGATCCCGTTGGCGGCGTAGGCTTGCCACTGGCGACTGATGCTGGCCGCTGGCTGCGTAGGCTGGCCGCTGACAGCATTGGGTGACCTCTGTTTGTAAATCGGCAGGTCATTGTTTGATGTCGCCTAGTTGTTCTCGACCTTGGTTGGTTGTGGGGTGTCTGTGCTTTACAGCGGCACAACTGCCCGGGGGTCAGTGCCTTGCCGCTGGGGCCAAGATTATATTTGATAATTTCTTGACTTTTTTATTTTATTGTAAATTTAATATTAATGTTTGTGTAGGTTTGGATTTGACGTGGCTGGGAGAGATGTTCGGTTTTATTTACCTTTGTTAGGTATATTTTTTAACACATGATATTTTAATAATGATTGCATGTTTTTATTTTGCTCTATTATATGTTATTTGCAGTTGTATGTAAGTTAAGTAATATTGACCATTAGTATTTATGTTCTAGAAGTTTTTATTACTATATTTTATTTGACCATTAGTATTTATGCTCTAGCAGTTGTATGTAAGCTTAACTGAAGATGTTGACAATTTGAAAGGCATAATATCTCAAAGGGATCAACAAATTTTATAAATTCAAAAATAAAATTCACAAAGAGATCTAGATATGGTTGAAATGCGCAAATAACAAGCCTTTCTTTTACAACAATTTCAACAATTTAGATCGGGTCCAAGCTATATTCCTCTTGGTCTTGGTGATGATACTAACGACGGTGATGATGCCGCCGATGATGTTGATGATGATGCATGAGTGTTTGTAATTAGAACTTTTGACTTCTTTTATTTTATCGATTTTATAAATTCTTAATTTTTGTATTTTGATTAGTATTGTTATTTTTGTTCCAAACAGGGTTGGTAGGTGAAGATGATGGTGGTATTGACGTAAAAATATGTAAGTCTTTACCTATTTACTTTTGTGTTAGTTTATAATATTTTCTTTTTCTTTGTTTATCTTTTGATGTAGGTAGAAGAAGGATTTGGACTGAAAAGGATCTCCATAAGATTATCTTCTACTCTATCTTTTTCATGTTCTTGTATGATATTGGAATTTGGATACTATGACATTGTTGTAACTTTATTGTAGTGTTTGGTTTAGGGTGTTAGTTGTAGTTGTATATTGTTGTAGTTTGTAATGTTGGATGATGATGTGTTGTATTGTTAGTTTTATGCTCTTAGTTTAGGTTGTATATGGAACATGTTTTAATGGTGCATGTGTTTGGATTTATATTATTGATGTTTGTATTTATTTTGTTGTACACTAATATGTTAGTTGATTTTTGGTTTATATTTGTGTTATTATGTTTAGTGGTGTATTATATATATGTTGAATCTGTTTGAAAAAAATTGTAATAGGAAAAAATATTGAAATTAGATGGGGCTGGAAATATTTTTTTTTTATTTTGGGACGAATTTTGCAACGAAATTGGATTCGTTGGAAATATCGTATTTTATCATAATACTGCAACGAAAATACATTTTCGTTGAAAATTTCCAACGAATCCAAATTTTCATTGGAAGTTTCCAACGAAATATAAATTCGTTGGAAGTTCCAACGAAAATATGGTTTTGTTGGAAATTTCCAACGAATTTGTTTTTTCGTTGGAAATTTCCAACAAATCCATATTTTCGTTGGAAATTTCCAACGAATCCAAATTTTCGTTGGAAGTTTCCAACGAAATATAAATTTGTTGGAAATTTCCAATAAAATGCATATTTGTTGGAAATTTCCAACGAATTTATATTTCGTTGGAAATATTATATTTTGTAACTTTTCCAACAAATAATTATTCGTCGCAAATTTGTTTGCAACGAATACGATTTTTCGTTGCTAATTCGGGACAAATTTGGGGTTCGTTGGGGATTTTTCCTGCTGACATTTCCAACAAATATTTATTTTCGTTGCAGATTTCCAACGAATTTTAGTTTTGTCGCAAAGTTTCCAACGAATTTTGCAACGAATATTATTTTCGTTGCAAAATTTCCAACGAAAATATAATTTTTCGTCGCAAATTTTTGGGACGGCAAGTTTCCAACGAATTTTTTTTGTCGCAATTTTCATCCCAAATCTAATTTCCAACAAATTTTTTTCTAAAATTTGTTGCAAATGTTGTTCAATGACAGTATCTTTGTAGTGAAAAGAAAAAAAAAGTTAAGGTGGTCACGTTGACTCGATCGGAGGCCAGAAATAGTTTACTATTCAAAATTAATTTTGTAAGAGAATTAATTAAAATTAATCTCTGATTATATTGTATTTCCAATATAATGGACTATTTTTCTTCATCGATATGGAAGAGATGCGAAAACACTAGCGTTCACTTTGCAGATTGACAGGGATGAATTTAATGAATGAAAAGCAAACGAAAGTGTTGCAACCAAGTGCAGTGGGCGTGGATCATTTAATAGCAGCTAGCGTCTAATGGATATATCGTCGTACTCTGAGCCAGTTTTTTTCTCATTTGTTGCCGTGTTGCATACCACGACCACAAGTTTCCTTCAGCCCTATATAAAAAAAGTGCTCCAAGTCAATCGCAACCAAGTGGATTAATCTCAACCAAGTATATTATCCCAATTAATTAACTAATTAATTAACTAATCGCAACAAGTGGATTAATCCAATTGTTTACGGACTGAGTCAAAGCAAGTACATACTAATAAATACTTACAAAAATTTCATCTTACACGGAGATCTTTTCCCACTAATGGAAGTTGGGACGCTAGTTTTTTTAAAAATAAAAAAAAATAAATTAATCAAAGTATATTGAACGAAGCAAGTAATTTGTAATAATAATTCATATTTATAAAGCAAGCATTGGCCTGGTCAAAGGCTAGTTGATAAATACACAATACAAGGGCTCAAGAACTATGTAAGTTACACAGACACTTTATCTTCCAACGGCTCAACAACTCTCTGTTTGAAGCACTGCTCAATTAATTCCGTAATTTTTTTAATCCCTCGTAAAAAGATCTTAATTGATTAATCCAAATAATTATAATATCTTAATCGATTATCTCAATCAATTCTTTCTCTTGTGAAAAAAATAGCTCTTAATCAATTGTTTTAATTAATTATCATGGCCGGAATCGATTGTCCAATCAATTCTACTACTTTCTATTCTTACGAGAAAAAATTATCTTAGACAAAAGTCCTAGTGGATTCTAGGCAAGTAGAAAACTCTAAGGGTGCGTTTGGTTCAAGTCATCATCTATAACCTTGGTTATGTGATTACCAGGTAATCACATAACAAAGGTTATGGAGAATTCAACATAACTTATTAGGTGTTTGGTTCAACTGAGATTATGCAATTACTTAGTTTTACATTTACTAATTTACCCTTCATTTGCCACATATTTCCAATTCCTCATCCTCTTCCTCACGCGTCCCATTTCTGCCGATCACCTTCCTCACCCATGCCCTAAATCCACACCGCTGACTCACCTCTTCTCCTCTCGATCTGTCGTCTCTTCCTCCTTGAGCCGACCGCTAGCCGACGAGCAATGGAGCCTACAACTATAAGGGTTGGACACCCACGACGCAACTTCCATGGCCATCGGCGTAGGTCGCAGTCGCGAGAGGAGCGATAGCCAACCCCTTCTACGGCTTGCTCGCGCCACTCGTGCTCCACAGTCTAGCTGAACACTGGCGTCGATCAATCATCATCGGTCGGGGGAGAGTAGGTCACCGCCTTTCTCCTCTCCTGATCTCCCCACCACTGAGCCCCTCCATTGCCTGATCTAGCCATGACTGCCGCCGAGCTAAGCCC
This sequence comes from Zingiber zerumbet, assembly GCA_037833815.1. NCBI lineage: Eukaryota > Viridiplantae > Streptophyta > Magnoliopsida > Zingiberales > Zingiberaceae > Zingiber > Zingiber zerumbet. The sequence goes on from JBBMJZ010000126.1 coordinate 4,587,671, forward strand.
TCTTTTCATTAGCTGATCACTTGACCACTGGTGTAACACTTCAATCTTTTCTGCCACTTGGATTTGCTCCATCCACTATAGCTGATCACCTGACCACTGGCACCCGACATCTGCGATGCAGATCTGAGAAGAGGAATCGAGCGACGAAGAGAAGGGACGCGGATAGGATTCTCGCGGAAAGGGGCGGTCAAGGTTTGTAGTGGGTGGGTAATTTTGGAAAAAATAATATGATAACCCCGAAATCGTAGAAAACCTTAGGCTCAAGGTTTTCTGATTCCTGGTTATATTCCCAAATTGCTGACGTGGCGGGAATCACTCATTATCAGGAATCCCTCATTACCTAAACCAAATAGGGTTTTTGTTGATAACCTACTAAGGTTATCAACGATAACCTTGAACCAAACGCGCCCTTAGAGTTTCCAACCATGTTTTTGCCCCTCTAATGGATTCCTCTGACCTAGGAGATTATTCAGCTTCTTGGTATTGCTACTACTTTCTCTCTTTTCATGTTTCTGAAACCTCTATTAATCAACATATTTGTGTTATTTCGAACAAGGTTCTTGGTGAGAATTCTGAGCTAGAGGTGGAGTCTCCTAATATAAGAACCTTAATATGGAAGAGGGATTAGGCATGGAGCAAATTAAATGTTGCCCTCTTCCAAGAAAAAAAATACTTAAAGATCAGCTCGACTTATTGCGCCAACAACTACGTAAGGTCGATACAACATTTGAAGATGCTATTAGCCGTAAGATCAAGCGTAGACACCAATAGGAAAATAATCTTTGAACAACCCTTGCTGGTGCTACTTATTGTTAGTATTAGTCATAGTATCAATTATGAGATGATTGATAAGGACACTTTTTGTATCATATTTCACTTATTAATAAAAGATAAAGTTGGTTATTATATTTACTTCAGTTCAGTGCCGAATGAATAAGTATAATAATATCCTAAAATAGTAGGTTCTAGTCTACAACATATTAATTGGTTGAATTGATAGTAGGATATGGTGGATATATAGAACACTTCTCTTAACTATTCCTAGTCAAGCATTAATATACAAGGATAATATTAATGCATTGAAACTAACATGTAGGCCAATAGATGACTTAATCTCATAAGTCTTAGATATGATATATCAGGTTGACACATGGGTATATATTAGAGAATATGTACTGAATAATCTGCCATGAGAATGTTTCATGGAACATTATCTAAGTGTCATTAACATTTTTATGTGACTATTGGTATGAATAGTCCTTAGATCTGAAGTCACTATGATTCTCTATATAAGAAGTTGTGTATTTTGGTATCGGCAAACATCACCTGTAACAAGGTGGACCATAAAGTCGATCACTAGGTATGCAATAAATTATGTGGAGAGATGTGAATGATGTAGATGAGATCAATCCCTTCCAGATAACGGAAGTGATACATATGGACTCCTTGATTAGTAGGATACAAGAATGCATGACCATGCTTAAATGAGCCAATATACAATATTAAGTTTATTTGATTGAGTGTGTCTACTTAGAGATCAAGAAATACAAAGATTGATAAGAGGATGACACAATCTATATCTCTTTGATCAATCTAGATATCAAGGATAGAAAGATTGAGTCATACAAGATAATGGACACGGAAAGGTTTAGTCGGATCTCGACATTCTTGCCGCTTAGATAGCAATGCTGTCTTGCTAGATGTCACTCATTGTTTATGTATCTAAAATAGTTTTAGAGGTATTAACAACATTATGAGAACCTATTAGGTCACACATAAAGAACAAGTTGATTTAGGGATAGGTTTATATGATAGATCATTATATTAAGTCTAATTCAAATTAGACTCATTGAGTTAAACCTAATTGGATCCAACTATTTGATTGAGTTAAATTCAAATTAGACTCATTGAGTCAATTTGGATTAATGATTAATGAGTTAGATTCATTGATTGATTTGATGAAAGTAAATTCATGAAGGAAGAGGAGTATTCAATTTAGAATTGATCATACATTGGATGAAGAGTGATCAATTTTGAATTGCTCATGTATTGGATGCATTGGATGAAGACATGAAGAGTGGTCAATTTTAAATTGCTCATGTATGGGATGCATTACATGAAGACAAATATTAATGTCAAATAAGGCAATTGACATTAAGGCAATTTCATGAATAAGTACAAAAGGGGTTTTGGATTTATTTTCATGATGAGAATTTTGTTCATGCTCTTCTGCTTCTCCTCTCCTCTACTTTGACTGAATCTTCCAAAGAGGTTGCTAGCACAACCTTTAGTTGATTTTATTCTCCACTTCTTGAGTTCGTGAGACGGATAGAGGACTTATTCATGTGGATACTGAAAGAGGCGTGAACATTTGATCATCCTGAGATCCAAGCTGTTGGGAGTTCATGTTCACACACTAAAGGTATAACTCACCTTAACAAATACTTAGTATATGATTTTTTTCGCATGAATCTTTATAAAAGAAACTTGTTTTTCCACTGCACTTTATATGTATTTAGCGTTGTAGTTCCCTACTGTTCATTTGAGTATGTGCAGAGAGAATCTTTATTTTCACTTGCAATCTTCTATTTTATTAAAAGTCTTCCTTCCGTCAACATTCCAGACACACTAAAGTTTTTTTGAAATAAACTTCAAAAAATATTATCAAATTTGTTTTTAAGTCAGAAAAATTGGTTATTAAGATTCCCTGGTACTAGAGTTCCAGTTTAGTGCATTAATTAGTCACAAATATCACCGTCAAACCATGATTGTCCCAGCTATTTAGGATTGCCTCATCCACTATTAATGCTAAATTAATGCTCAAATGATAATGATTTTTTTTTATTTTGACAACCCTCAATCTTTTTATCTAATTGAACATATTATTTTTTACTAATACAAATATTCAATAAAGTAAAAGAACAAAATGATAAAACTACTAGTTTTTATTGCTTAGTTATCCATCAAAGAACCTCCAATACCGACACCAAACTTAGATGAAAAAGTTTGAGGGGGCTTTCATGGTTAGAAACATAAAGCTTAATCCTATGAGCATGATTTTCCAACGCTTGAACAACTAGAGTCCCGATTAGACACAAGCTATGTTTGTCTCAGTCATTTAGACTTACTTGCACGTATCTTATGCCATAATTGGTGTAGAATCCATGATTATAGAATTATTATTAGTATTTTTTAAATGAAGCCCCAAATTTTTTAATATAGACTTGACAATCATAGTAGGATGTGTTTACTTCAATATAATAATCTTAGTTATGTGATTATAATAATCAGGTTATTTAAATTTATTTATTTAAAAATTTTAATGAATAAACTAATTTAATATTTACTCAGAGTTATCTACATTATTATTTTAAATTTTAATATTTTCTTTTGGGTTTTCATATTTTTCTTTATTTTTATTTTATATATATATATATATATTTTACTTTTTTAAGTTATTTTTTATTTAATCTTTTATTATTATTTTTATTCCAAGTATCAAGTCCCTTTTATGATGTGTCGTAAATCTTAGAAAAATGGATATTAAATTTCTATTTTTTTTATTTTACAATTTTTAAATATAAATAAAAATTCTTTAAAAAACCGTGGTCGGCAGGATTCGAACCTGCGCGGGCAGAGCCCACATGATTTCTAGTCATGCCCGATAACCACTCCGGCACGACCACATTTTTATACGAACTTTATCTAAATATTTTATAAATTAATGTTTCTATTTCTATAACGGCATATCTTGTAACAATCCGCTAAGACCAATTATGAATGTTGCGGCACACTATTAAATCAAATTAAATAATTAAACAAAGTGAACCTCAACCTCCATCCTTAACTATTAATTATCCCTCGCTGTCCCGGACTACAGTATTACGGTATGATATTTAGATTGTCACTAAGACTTCTATCATTTGATCCTCAGATACGACGTATTTATAAAAATTTTTCATCTAAATGAAAAACGTAATTTAAGGCTGAGCTTTTGAGTTAGCCGTCGTATGCACTTCTTGATTTATTTTGACCGATTAGAAATTTATATGGGACCGGTGCGATCACCTTGAAATAATGAAATAATGAATAAGGTGAACTGATATTATTTCTTTTTTAATGGTCACTCGCTTAATCTATATCATTAATTATTAAATTAATAAAGAATCTTATTAAAAAATGATGAAATTAAAATGTTGCATTATTATTTATTAGAAGAGCAGAGCTCCTAATCCGCAATTTCTAATTTTTTCTAGCCGTTTGTACATTACATCGTGCCGTTTGTACATTACATCGTGATCGGAATTCAATTAAAATTGACCGTAGTCTTTTTTTGAATTTATCTTTCTATTCAAATTATAATTTAGATTGAGTTAGATGGTTGAAAGCTGCAAACAGTAGGCTAACTGTCCTCGTGCTCGGTGTCATACAGTTCATCCACCGCCGGTAACTTTCAACCGTCTAGCTCGACGTAAAATTATAACTTAAATAGAAAGATAAATTTAGAAGAGATCATAATTAATTTTAACTGAATTCCGGCCTGGATCCTATGTATAAATTACCTAAAGAATTAAAAAAAATTAAGAATTAGGAACCATAGAATCTAAACTCGATTATGAGAAGCAATGATCGAGTTGCCCTCTCTCGTTAAACTCTCAATTTTTTTTTGTTGTTGTCTGTATCACGTGGTGTGTAAAACGCTTATTATTTTTCATGTATTCATAGTTTGAATCAATGCTATAACGTATTATAGAATATTTCTTTTCGTGAGAGAAAAATTCTAAGATGTTAGTTTCTAGATGAAAAGTGATTCGTGCTTTCGGATTTACCTAGTGACGAATTTGTATGATAGGACTCTGTCTATAGAACTAATTAGACCGAAACTTAGATTATTAAAAAAAAAATCTCTCGGTTAAAAGAAGAAATTGGTAGACTCAATTAAAATAGTCACCAATAATCGTCTTTACCATGTAATTAATTACTGATATATTTAAACTTTCCTTAAATTTAATATATTATTTTATCAAAAATTTAATAAAAAATATTCAGAAATTATAAATTTAAGAACTGTATGTTATATTTAGAAAAAAAAAACAGATATAGAAGAATACATTAGATAACTTTCACGCGGCAAAATAAAAATATCACCCTTTATTATAGTTTTCATTAAAAAAAAACGTTTTTTTAAAAAATATATCATTAATTTTTTTTTCAACTTGATCGACATTATCACATACATTATTATACCAAAATCAATCTTTAATCACTTGGTCTGCATTAATATTGTTGTCACAATTATGACTATATAGTCGTTACAAATCAATAGTAGTTATAATTATAATTGTCATAACTTGGTAGCAGTTATTATAACTCTGTAGAATAGCTACAAACTTGGAATAAATTACAGAAGTGATGATTATAATAAAATTATTCTTGCTTAATAAAAATTAATTATAGTTGGCCAAAATATTTTTATCAATTTAATAAAAAATATTTAAACTTAATTAAAATTATATTTACTATTGTAATAGTTGGCCATAGTTGTAATGATTACAATCATAGTTGCTATACTATTAGATGATTTCGATCGAGTTTAAAGAATTTTATTTAAGTTTAAATAATTTTAACTAAGATAGTAAATATTTTAATATAATTGTATTTTATATGATAATTTTAATTAAATTAAAGTAATTTTATTTTATGTAATAGCAAATATTATTGTAACTATTACACTATTTACCAAAGGGCGCATATGTTTTGAACATTATTAAAAAAAAGCGCACTCCATTTTTTTTTTTTTAATCAATGGGCGTACTTTTTTTTCTAAAATACCCTCTTGTCTATTTGAACCCCAAATTAAAATAAAAATTAATTTTCTTATTTAAATTGATCCGAATCAAACTGAACCAAATATAAAAATAAAAAAAAATTAGTTATTTCATCAAAAATATTGGATTGAGAAAAGCACAAGGGGAGAGTGAATAGCGGGCTTCATATGCATATAATCATTTGAAAAAATACAGTCGAGTCGTGTAGCAAAATTTAAAAAATAATTAAGAACGTGGTGGTTTTATTTAGAACTGTGAGACGAGTCAATTTGTGACGGGACGAGTCGGTCCATAGCGGGCCAGTTATTTAGTGGGGCGAGGCAGGTCAATTTATTATCTTGACGGGTTGAGAAATCCTCAATTCAACCTAATCTAAAGCGGATTGTGAGTTAGGCAAACCAACCCACGTGCTATCAAAATTAAAAATATAAAAATAAAAAATATTTTATATCTTCAATGTTTTATTTCAGAAATGTATCATCAATCAAATGTATCCAGAAATATATATTTTAAATATAAATTGATACAAACGAATACTCATATTTGATTAAAAAAAAGTACTATTTTTATTTAAAAAAATATATAATAAATTTACATAAAACTTGACATACATATATTTTTCAACCCGCGGGGCAATCCAAGCATATCGCGGGCTAACCCAAATCCATTACAAGTCTAGGTGGGTCAGCCTGTGATGAACTTGGGTTAATAAAATTCTAACCCAATCCGCTTAAATTGTTTGGCGAGGTGGGTCAATCTAACGTGCTCAATCCAAATTAATGGCTCTAATTTTACTTGGTTCGCAGTCTCGTGGCTACTACTCTAAGACCCACAGTAAGTTATGTTGGAATCCCAAGGTGGTTTTGATGTGATCAACCAAATTAGGTTAGGTCATGTTGTGTTTAACCTTGTGTCTAAGTGTACAAGAGCTTAGGAGCACAGGGAGTCAAGCAAAAGACACAGGTAGTGAGAAGGACAACATGGGAGAGAGTCGACGGGCTCTGTGCGTCCAAGGGACGAGGTGCTGCGGAAGAGTATGCGAGCGAATGAGAATGAGGCGCACAACGTTTCCGAGGGACGAGAAGCCGGAGTGGAAGTTTGCTTGAGAAGTCACCTAAGCGGGTGAGCCCTATTCCAGATGGCCGAAATCACCCAAGCAAGCGGAGCCGGAGCGGAAAACCCGGACCGTGGTAAGCCGAACTAGAGCAGAAGACCCGGATGGAAAAGTCAACAGGGTTTACTTTTCCCGATTCGGGCGCCTGAAACCCAAAAAATATCGACTTCGATGTGGATTGTGACCGTTGTGTCAGGGATAGATTTTTATCCCTCTCCAAACACCTCGAACGCTTCCAGGCACCCCGACCAAGGCTATAAATATAGCCTTGGTCCAAGAAGCTAGAAAACAATAAGAATTACAAAAGTAACACTTGTACACGCTTTCCTTTTTGTTTAGCTTCTTCATTTCTGTGTATTTATTGTTGTAAAGAGGTTTCTCCGCCTGAAGGAGAAAGTAGTACACTTTATTTATGTTCCTGTCTGGAAGCTGAGAAAATGAACCTGCCGGCGTGACATGTCTGAAATGTGGACCGCATCCTCTTGACCCGGTGACGAGCTGTCCTCTGCATTGACCAAATCGTCAAAAGTCCTCCTCCGTTCAACTGTACCTGCAGCCAGCGACCGGGTTCCCCCGGTCTCTGGTACCTCGGT
>JBBMJZ010000126.1:4608666-4628250 GCA_037833815.1 Zingiber zerumbet
GATTTGAACAAACAAGAAGGACAAGACTGGAGTCATCTGTTACGGATGTAACCAGAAAGGACAATACAAGCCAGATTGTCCAAACAAGAAGAGAAGAAAGAAGGCGCTGAAAGCAACATGGTCCGAGTCATCAGGCGAGTCCGAAACTGACGAAGAAGAACCAAAGAGCTTCCTCGCTTTACCGATCCGTTTCGGGTCAAAACTGATCCCGAGACCTGGGATCTGGATTAGTCTTGGCAGTGCTATAAAAGGAAGCCTCGGGATGTAGCTCAATCATCAATTCGAACAGAAGAACTTGTGCTCTCCAACGCTACTCCGAACGCTTCAACGACACTCTGCTACTCCGACAGTCAGCGACCACATTTACTACTATTGTACTGTTGGTATACTTTCATTTGTGCATTTATTGTAATACTTAATTGTAAAGATTTGCGATATTATAGTTGTTGCCCACGGAAAGCGATCAAGGATCGCGGGCCTTCGAGTAGGAGCCGAGCTAGACTCCGAACGAAGTAAATTGATTGAGTCTCATGTTTGTGCTTTTAATTTCCGCTGCATATTATTAACTCCGACAGTTTTACGATTCCGAAATACGAAATAGCCACGAGCGCTATTCACCCCCCCCCTCTAGCACTGTCGATCCTACATAATTCACTCTTGTTCTCATGCTCTAAGTGCTCCTTCATCTTCTATGCTATAACACGCTGCAACACGTGCTTCATGTCTGATCGGCAACACCTTGAGTACATTTTCATTTCTATTATGTTGCCTTATTTTGTTATTGTGCTTAATTTTTAGATTTTTTTCTGTAAGGTTTCTCCACCTATAGGAGAAATTTAGAAATAAGAATCATATTATTATTACTGCTACATGTGTTTACTCCTGATTTAATTGATCAACTACTTGCATGTTTAATTGTTAGCTAAATCTATTGCATACTTATTGACTTATCTAGGGGTGGGGAAAATACCAAAAATTTTGGTATACCACACATACCATACCGATATATATCATTTATACTAAAATTTTTTGTATCGGTATAAATTTATTATTTTTTTATAGTTTGGTATATATCGAAATACTGAATAAATTATTTATTTTTTAATTAGGCTTTTGGGCTTTAATAGGTTTTAGTTTGTTTACATTTTCACTTTTCGCAACCCCACTCTCCATTAGCCCACATGCCAAAGCGCCTACAATAGTATAGGAAAAACTATGTTGTAGCAGCTATTAATTAGTAGTTACTACAATAGAAAAAAAATTGTATTGTAGCAACTACTAGTTAGTAGCTAGTACAATGTATTTGTCAAGTAAACTTTAAGAGGCCATAACTTTTGATTCTAGATAAATCATATAATGTGCAATAGATCAAATCAAAGATCTCTAAACGAGCTTCGATTTGATATATTGTGTGTCTTATGGTTCAATTCAAATCAAAAGTTATGACATTTTAAAGTTCACTCAATAAACACATTATAGTAGCTACTAACCAGTAGTTATTATAATACAATTATCTCTGTTGCAGCAGCTACTAATTTGTAGATGCTACAATAGCACAGGAAAAACTATGTTGTAGTAGTTACTAGTTAGTAGTTACTACAATGTGTTTGTCGAGTAAAGTTTAAGAGATCATAACTTTTGATTCTAGATAAATCATATAATGCATAATATATCAAATCAAAGATCTCCGAACAAGCTTAGATTTGATATATTATGCATCTCATGGTTCAATCTGAGTCAAAAGTTATGACCTCTTTAAGTTCACTTAGCAATACATTATAGCAGCTACTAACAAATAGTTACTACAATACAATTTTCTCTGTTGTAGTAGCTACTGGTTCGTAGATGTTATAACAGCATAGGAAAAACTATATTGTATTAGCTATTGATTAATAGCTACTACAACAGAGAAAATTATACTGTAACAACTACTAGTTAGTAGCTACTACAATATATTTGTCGAGTAAACTTTGAGATGTCATAACTTTTGATTCTGAATGAACCATATAATACACAATATATCAAATTGAAGATCTCCGAATGAGCTTCTTATTATTCAATCTGAGTCAAAAGTTATTACCTCTCAAATTTCATTCAACAAATACATTGTAGCAACTACTAATCAATAGTTGCTACTACATAATTTTCTCTGTTATAGCAACTATTAATCAGCTGGTACAACATAGTTTTTCCTGCTACAATATACCATACCAAATTTGGGTATACTAACATTTTTGATATGAAACTTATACCATATCAAAAATTTGATATACCGAAACTTCAGTATATAGAATTTTCAGTATGGTGTCAATTTAAATTTTTTTATACCAAACTTTTTGGTACGGTGTGTTGAATGGGAATTCGGTATCAGTATACCATACCGACTTAACCATAGTCTTGTCTTATTTGATTGAATTAGTTTAAGTAAATTTTATTTTCACTATGCTACTCTAATTAATTCAATTGTTTCATTTATTATCTGTTTATTTTAATATTCATAATGCGATTAATCCCCCTCTAGTGTCGAGTTTGATTCTTCAATAACTGTTACAACTGTGTAGTAGGTATGAAATCATAGTCACTACAACTATATAATAGCTATTATTTCGTAACTATTATAACGCACCTCCCAATTCAAGATTTAAATGAGAAATATAGAAAAGAGATAATAATGAAAATAGTACAATAGAGAACAATTGTATTTTCTATAAGACGATCTAATAGAGTGAATACTCTTTTGATAACAAATAAAATAAGACATCCCTTAGATGATTAAAAAAAAGACATCCTTTTAATTTTTTTACCGTTTGATTCTTTATATATTTTTTTTAATGCCTCAAACTAAAACATGCTTAAATATCAAAGGATTCCCATAGTGTCAAGGTATTTCGGATTAGATCAATCTCCTTAGTATTTTCACTTTTAACCATATTAGACTCGTATCTTAAGGAGTCATATTCGATCAAGATATTTTGATGCGTTGAGCAAATTTTTAAATTAGATTTTCCTATATTATTAATTTTTATAACCACTAATCTATAACTTTACGTTGATGCTAAGTCAAATATCCAAACCTTTAATAATTAATTAAGAAATGCATCCTTTTCAAGCCTAATCATTTTCAATGGTAAATTAAAATAATAAGTAGCTAACTGTAGATTGATGCATGAGTATATAGACAACCAACGCAAGTCATCTTTATTAAATATTTATTAAAAGTACAAATAATAAAATAGTCTTCTAATAAAATTGTTCAAGTCAACTATCTTTTAAAAAATATGTATTTATTTGGAAAGTGACCTCAATCAATTTGAATAATATATCCAATTTATACACATCTCCCCTATCATTTAGTTTGCTCTTTGTTTTTTTTTTAAAAAAAAAAAAATCTCTTCATTCTTAGTCAATTGATGATCAATTATAAACGTAATTCGTGTAACCTGAGACGGATTAGAATAAACACTTAAAAGAAGCATAATTATCTTTTTACTAAATCCTTATATTATTTTCAATGATATAAATATTTTATATGTTTCCATTAATATTGGATGTAATTTTATTTTAATAATAAAATTAAAAGCCGATCTTGAAAATAGGGATAGCTTAGATAGGGGTTTAGATTGAAAAGGATATTTGTGTAAAATATTATAATAATGAATATGATATTTAATAATTAAGGCGCTTTTAACTTTTAAGAGTTTCCAAAATAGACAATTATTTTCATTTTACGCTTTCCACTCGGGACCGGGGTACTATATTTAAGGAATAACATCATTATAGTATTGCATTAAAATATTGAATTTCAAATAATATTATTATGGTTCTGTATTTTAAAATTAAAAATTATCAGTACTTATTTTTAAAAATCAACATCATAATAATATTATATTGTAAAAATTAATATCATTTTGATACTACATATAACTGTAAAATTAATATCACTGTAATACTAATTTTTTAAACTAGTGTCATAGTAGTATTAATTTTTAAAATACAATACTATAATACTACTATTCGTTAAATCTAATATATATTGAATGGCAGAAGAGATAAAATGAGAAATAATTGTATCACTAGGAAATTGAAAGTTAGTTGGATCTGATTTTAAATGGTCAATTGTTGTTAATCATTTTATAATGGTACTTATATATTTCATAATATTTTAAATACAAAATATGAAGATTCCCCTTTCTCCCCCTCAAATCAATTCTAAAAAATATTCTAGTAATATGTTTTTTTCTGGGAAAAAATTTGTATGAGACCGGATGATTGGTCACGGTATTAATCATTTTGAAAAATTAAATTTTTAAATAATAATAATAATAAAAGGTGTGACCTTTGGAATCCAAAATCGGCGTTTCGTCATCTCCAAAGCCCCCAAAATTTGGTTTTTATCTTCGAGTGGGTTTCTGCACTAAGCCAAGACGCTTCCCCTTCCTCCGCAGCCGTCCGATGTTGTCGTACGCAATCTTCACGCCCTCGCCGCCTCGCCATTTTTGTCCTTTTGCCTGCTCCCGGGCGTGCTTCCAACTGTGGACGCCTATATAAGCGCTCGCTCTCAAAAGGTACGACAAAAGTCCGATTTTTATTGGAGCAAGGGCGGAGGAGGAGGAGGCGGCGGCGGTGGCCGAGAAAAAGGAGGCGACATGGCGCCGCTGTTTCTTTCCGAGACTTCGCGCAACTCGATTCGCGAGAGGTGGAACAAGATATGGACGAAGCGAGCTCTCATGGGGTTGTTGCTCGGGCAATTCGTCTCGCTTCTCATCACCTCCACCGGCTTCTCCTCGTCCGAGCTCGCAAGACGAGGTTTGCTCTCTTTTCCTGCTCCGTTTTAGTTGGTGTTGCGGTGATTGATATTAGAAAGATGATAAAGGTGCGATTTTGGGGGTTCTTACTTTACTGGGTAATCTGTTCTTCTTTTAATGGTTGCAGGCGTGAACGCTCCCACCTCGCAATCCTTCTTGAATTATCTTCTCCTTGCTATAGTTTATGGTTGTATTGTCATCTTCAAAAGGAAACCGCTCCAGGTGCTGTGCTAATTCCCTGCCCTTGCATCGTTTCTTCAAAAGTTAACTATTGTTAACTAAAATGCTTTCTGGTTAGAGTTTTCAAGAATTGTTCTCCTCGCAATGATGTGCATTATCCAATTAGCTAAGAGCAATAAAGAATAACTTTATACTGTGGCTTCATAGAAAGAATATTTCCTTGGAATAGTTGTTTTTTCCCCTTTAGAAAAGTTGTTGCTAGGTACTTTACTTGCTTTTGGCACTTGCTGTAATTATATTAGTTCATCAGTGATTCTTTCTTCTATTTATAGAGAAGGATTGCAATTTATGACTTGCTTTGTCTTTTGGACAGATAAGTTGGTATTATTATCTGATGCTTGCTATTGTTGATGTGGAAGCCAATTTCATTGGTGAGTGCTTCTTTGTGATATTTACTCTATACAGCCATAGGATTCTACATGATAAGGTTTTTTTTAATGATGACAGTACCCAATCAAACTCTATGAATTCATCAGTTATATTTCTATAACTGTTAAGAATTTATTGGCTACTGCAATCACAATTAAGTGGAAAAAAATCTACTCACAATGTGACTTCTTGTAAAGATGATTAAATTGGTGATGGACCATGTTTTAAAAAACACACTAACTAGTACCCAAACTGGAAAATATAGTAGAATAAAAATCAATGACTTTGATTGGGTAAAAACTAAAACTTTGTTTTTGTTTTTTTTAAACGCCAAAGGGACAGCTACTTGAACTGTGATGCCATAGATTCCCTCAAGGCCCCTAGAATTCATCACTACTCACCTAAAAAATCAAACTAGCCGCCAAATGGTCTAATGCTCACTTAAGTATACTTATATAGCAACTTTGATCAAAACCACTACGTGAGTTATAATTTCTTTTAAAAAAAAAGATTAAAAAATAATAAACTTTGCAAAAACAAAAAGTAATAGAGAGAAAAGTGTAATTAAATTTGCTTTAAAATTTTTAAAATTGCTACATGAACTATAACTTCTAAAAAATATACATTTTTTAAACAGGTTATATATTTTAAATAAATATCACCAAATGTATTTTTTTTTAAAATAATAGTGATGAAAATGATCAAAACTAAAATCATCTAATTTGGGCCAAAATTGCTATACATTCATGTAGTAGCTTGATGAATAGTGTTAGATGGTCATTTTTGAGTTGTTTCGGCACTTTAAAAAATAATAGATTCCTACGATTCCCAAATTGTATCTTTCTATTCAAATTCAAAATTTGAGTAGAAAATGAACATGTAGCAAGATTGACCAAAACTTCTATATACTATTTTTTAAGTTATGGTCACTTTAAAAACATATATGGACTCCAATAAAATCCTAGAGTGCATCTATTTATTTAGATTCAACTTTTAACTAAAAATGACCATGTAACACTTTTAGCCAAGATTGCTACATGACCATTTTTTGCCATTTGATCACTTTGAAAATATGAGTGGACTCCAATAGCTTTTTGAAGTGCATCTATCTATATATATGCAAAATTTGACTAAAAATGACCATTTGGTAGTTTTGGCCAATGACCATTTTTGAGTTGTGTGGCCAGTTTGAAAGCATGAGTGGATTCCAATAGCCTCCTACAGTGCAGTTATCTATTTAAGTTCAAAATTTAAGGTGAAATTGACCACATAATAGCTTTAACCAAAATGTTACATAATTTTAGCAAAAATTATCACATTTTTTATTTACATTTCACTTATTTTTTGAAAAATAATAACTTATAGAATTTGTATCACTTTGAATAGCGCTCAACCTACAATTCAAGATTCTTACTCTTGCTAATGGATCAATCAAATCAAATAAGGATAGTGTAGTGGAACATAAGGAGCGCGAAAAGACAAGCACTAACATGATTGGTTATGTGGTTTGGAATTGTTGGTTCCTATTCCACGGTTATGATTCTACGGTGGGTCACTCTCGAATCACTACTAGTTTTCTCCTTCTCGAATTCTACATGGAAAACCTCTTACAATGTAGGAGTATTCTTATAATGAATGAGAACAAGTAGAAGTAAATAAGAAGCACAACACTGAGATTGAATTACAGTGAGAAAACTCAGAAATGTAAGAAGTTAAACACAATTTGCCTCCTAATATAGCTTCTTAGTTATCTTCAGTTTCACTTTTCTGTAGCAAACAGGTCACTCAAGTGAGTGCATTTCTAGTCAACTGTTCACAATTGCTTCAACCTTTAGTTTGCCAACAAATCTTTTAGTCGATTCCACTTGGCATCAGTTGATTGTCCAATCTGCTTCAGTTGACTGAGCTGCTTTATCACGTACACAATTTGATTGCTATAGTTTGCCTCTGCCCAATTAATGGTCTTCTTTCTAGCTCATGTCAGTGATTTAGTAGACTGGCTAGTCGATTTAACTTGTTGAATCGACTACCCAACCAACTAAGCTCTCGACTAAACTCTGAATAGAAATTCACAAGCCATCCAACTTTAGTTGACTTCTTAGTCAACTCAGCACACTAGTCAATTGGAACACCTTCCCGTCCATTGTATCCTCGAGTATAACCAATTTAGTGGTCAAGTCATTATCTAAGTCAAGAGCTACCCTAACTAATGACACTCAACTTTCACAACTTACTTAAGAGTGCACCTTTGCAACTTTATTTTCCTTACGAAGTCATCTCTCATTAGGTTGAAAGTCCTTTGAATGCACTAAGCCCTCGACTCATTCCCCATGTCATCCTTTACTCGTTCACCTACGTAATCTACCTCCTTCAGCTGTCATTAATGATGTCATCTCAATGCTCCTCATCTTGCAGTCCCTTAGATGCCCAATGGCATCCTTCTTTGGTCTTCAATGGCCCTAAAGCTATTAAGTCGACCATATCTTGCCACTTTAAGTCAGGCCTCGCAAGCTCTATGTGCACTCTACTAAGTCTTTGCGCAACTATATGTACATATCAAAAACACAGGCAAGCTTTGCTTAATACATCAAAACGCTCAATTCAACAAAACCCGTAGTTGAACATGAACACTTACGATACAATTACAATAACAAGACCTACTGGGTAGCTGGTTGGGTTTTTTGGGCAGGCGAGTGAGGTTGCAATGAGTTTAGAGTCATAAATTTGAGAGAAATTTGGGAGGACAACCTAGCTAAGACACTCTTTTGATGACACCCCTTTGATGATTCTGAAAGAAACAGGAGTGCTCTTTTGATTTTTGCTCAGTTTAATTATTCATTTCTGCATCACCAAGCTCCAATCTAACGAAGATGCATTAGGCTTATGATTATACTCTAACATTTAAACTTCATGAGTCAAAACATTTGGTACTAGTTAATGTCTACAAGTAATTTTCTGGTTTGATCTATCATCATAACAATGAAGTAGATGAATGGAGAAGAAAATTAATGATAGAACAATTGCAATCAATGACCTGAGTATCTGGACTTCAATGTCTTCCTTATTTTAATGGAGCTGATATCTCTCTTTTTTTCTTAACTATCAAGGATATGCTGCCATAATTTAGCTGGCATACTTGTGGCAATAATGCACCTATAATTGTCCATATCATATTCCTTTCCAACTGCAATTTTAACATTTTCTTTAGCTAGTAATGGCATTAAAAGAATTTGACTGGATCATTGTGATCAAATTTTTTCCTAATTTTAGACATGTAAATGCAGGCTGAGTAGCTTTGTCCATACTTGAATATGTATTGTTCAACCTCTCTAATGAACAAACTAATTGGTGTATCTTGTGTCATTTAGTTGAATTAAAATTCCAGTATCATATTTTTATTAGTGTTGTCACTTGTGCTTGATACATTTATGCAATTTGCTATATTTATTTCTTCTCAAAATTTGTGTTGCCTCTCCTTGTTAAAATTGATTACCTATTAACTTTGTTTTTTTGTAGTTGTAAAATCCTACCAGTACACATCTTTGACAAGTGTCATGCTCCTGGATTGTTGGTCAATTCCATGTGTTATACTTTTCACTTGGTTGTTCCTGAAGACAAAGTATGGATTCAGAAAGTTTCTTGGTGTTGGTATTTGTGTAGCTGGTCTTGTTATGGTGGTATTTTCTGATGTTCATGCTAGTGATCGTGCACAGGGTCAGTTGGTATATATTGAAATTGTACAATTCTGTTTTTTAATTTCTCTTGTTTCAACAAATTCACCAACCAGGATTTTCTAACTTTGAATTAGGCTTAGTAACACAAACTATACCTCATTTAAATAGATACATGAAGCAATTTTTGTTCCAAATAAAATTGCAAAGTGGACAAATCAACCAATCCACCAAATTAATTTGATGATGGCGGATAGAAAGCTAAATGATATGCCCAATCATCATTTTTTAAAGTCAAATTTACTAACGTTCCAGGCATACTTGGGTAGTTAGAAAATAATTCTCAAGTTGACTAATAAGTTTAGGAATTGAAAGGAAAATCTATGGTCCATTTCATGTTCGTGAGCATTCACCATGTCAATGAATTAGAGCAGCAATCATATGTTCCATTGGTCCATGGGCACTTATAATGTCATTGAAATTAGATCATGTTGTCATACATTCTATTCCCTTCAAAAACATCAAAATTAAGAGAGTTAAATTTTAATGGATTTTCAGACTCTTTGAGAACATGCAAAGTGAACATATGATCAATCTTTACTTTTACACTGAGAAACAAAATACTTGTAGGTTTAGAAGTAATATCATGATTTATTAAGTAACTAGGCACCTTTTGTCGTGCATGACAATCCAACATATAAATAGAGTTGTGCAACACTTGATTAATTGATTTGCCCTTTTCTTTTCACTATTTCATTGTTACAGGTGGACCTAACCCTTTGAAAGGTGATTTGTTGGTCATTGTTGGTTCTACATTATATGCAGTTAGCAATGTTGGTGAGGTGTGCTTCACTTCTCATCCCCTCCACTACCTTTTTTCTACTAATTATATATCTTCTTAATTATTTTGTTGTTACTATTTATATTCTCTAGGAAATAATGACATGTTAAATGAGTGCATTTCCCTCTTTCTTGAAACATGTCTCATTGAATTCAACTCTTGTAATTCAATTACTTTCTGTTCGTTGTAAGTCATTAGTTATTGATTTTCCAAGGTAGGGACATGATCTACCCTATGGAAGAAGAAAAGATGTATAAAATATGGTTAATTGGAGAAAGGAATACAGATCTTAGGCTCTTAGTCTCTAGCATGGTCCCATCAATATCAATGCGTGCTATCTGTGTTTGTACAACCATGTGGTTTTTGGAGAAAGATTGAAAGGAGTCTCCTTGTTTTGCCACTTTCTTTTAATCAAGGATATAAAAAGCTGGATTTGGCTTTTCCTGATAGCTTAGGCATTAGACATGGTATTGGAGCTAAGATCATGAACTCAACCGCTCATCTTCTGTTTCTCTAGATGTTCTACTATGCTTTGTCACATCTATAAGATCGTGGTGTTTGATACGTGGATTATTCTTTTACTTCTGAGATCATAAAACTAATTGAGTCAATTCTTAATAGCTTAGCTTGTGGGTGAGTGGTCATCTTAATAAACTTAGTTCGGTACTAGACTAGAACCAAAGCTGTGTTTGAATCAAGGTTCAGTGTTCAAAGCTCAAACCATGCAAGATGTTTCTGTGGTCATTATTTCAGTCAATTCAGGTTGCCTGTCCAATCCTCAGGGGAGTATGAACAATGTAAAACTGGATCAGGCCATTTTCTGACATCTTGAATGTTTGGGATGGTTGTTTTATTTTTCTTCTGTATTATTATTATTATTTATTTTTTCGTGAATACTGGGAGAGGCATTCACATTTTCTGTTATTAATATAGTCTTGATATATGAGCAGGATTGGATAAATCTCTGTACAATTGTGTAGACTGGTAGATTGTTCTTTCCAGCAACTGCACAAACTCTTTGTTGTCGTTTAGTAATCTGAGGAAGTTCATGAATCATGAAAGCACAACCTCTTGCCTGAAGAATCATTAAGGTGGCCTAAGGACGTAATCCAGTCACTGAAGAGGATTTCTTCATATTTTTCATTTTCCCTTCTAGTTTTTTCTGTCTATAGAACTTAGTACTGCTGCATCTTCTGCATATTAGTTTATTTCAATTTGATTCACATTAGTTTTATTTTCTATCCTGAAAGGTCTATTTATCATGAACAATTTAAGAAGCTACTCTAAAGCAGCCTTGTTAGTTTTCAGTAGCCATACATAGGTTACACTTATTGGAGGGGTGTTTTTTTATAAAGGACTCGCAAACTGGAGATGTTCATCATCAAATGATTTTTTTTTAGAAGAAAAAAATGGAGTAATATCATTTTCTTCTCGACATATCTGCATAACTAATTTTATTCCTTTTATGTAAACTGTCTAGTCTTGTAAACCTTTCTTGCTTCAACATATTTTTAAAAAGTAATTCATTTTCAACTAAGGAGATTCTTTTCGTATTGATTTTACTTTTTCTTTTACATTGTTCAGGAATTCATTGTCAAGAGCTCAAGTAGAATTGAATTGATGGCAATGCTTGGAGCATTTGGAGCAGTTATTAGTGCTATTCAAATGTATCCTTGTTCATTTTGCTCTGCCCTTATTTTTCATTAAATATTATAAATTCAGAGATAACTGTTCACAGCAAGAATGTTTATGTTTCTTGATTTCCAATTTGATCAATAGAAATCTGTGCATCCTTTCCTAAAAGATCATAGAACAATCAATCACAACCATTTCCCTTATGTTTTTCTTGAAGAAAAGACTGAAATTTGTTCTCTAATTTCTCATACCAACTTGCATTAAATGTTTTTAAGAACATAAATAAACAAGGCAGATGAAGCTATTTGGGATTCTAACCGAATCTTCTACGGGTAATTTGATCTCATTATTAGTAATTAACATATCTTCCTACATATGCTTATAGAATTTTTGGCTTAGTGTATGATTCTGTGCAAAATAAGAAAACACTATTCAAGTATCACCAACTTGTTGCATAGGTAATGGGTGGCAAAATCTAGATATATGCTACAGTTATCAGGTCTACATTTTTTGTGGACCTTGAGATGTTCATGAAAGATTGCAATTGAATTCCTCAGGGAATCCAATGGAGAGATATATTAGATCTTTGATTGAACCATTTTTATGCTCTTAACGATTTGGAACATGGAGGTTTTGTTTAATTCTTCTTTTCCTAAACTATTCATAGAAGCATACTTGAGCGGAACGAGCTTAGAAATATCAGTTGGACGGCTGGAGCAGTAAGTCTAGTCTTAATGTTTGTGCAATCATTTTTGCATCCGTATACAATTATACTGCTACACTAAACTATCTAGAAGACCATGCAATGTAGAAATTGTAGGTCAATCTATATACCTAGGTGTGAAGAAGAAAGGAATATGGACCGTCATCTTGAAGTCACTCTGAAAGTACTATATGCATAAATATTTAACTTTCAGATTGTCAATCGAGGAGATTTGTTACTACCTACTCACAAAAATAAATAGTTTAGACTTTAGAGCCTCTTACTGGATATCTGACGTAATATTTATGTTTATGAGATCAATATTAATGGCTTTTTGATGTCTAAAATGTGCATATATATTTATTTTCCACTAAAACAAGGGAAAAACCTTCAGCTAATTCGCTTCAATTCCCCAATTCAGTAACTTGGATTAATTACATGATGCAGTATCAAGTTTCTTTTACATTAGTTTCGAACTCTGCTGTCATATGAACTGTATGAACTTTTCAGTAACCTTCCAAAGATTTAGTTGAGTTATATCTGAAATCAGGTTTAGGCTGAATTTCTGTATGAACTTTTACGTTCCTTCGATTATCCCTAATTTAATTTTCTTCTGAATATGTGATTTTAGGTACTACCGTTTCTTGGGTTTGCATTGGCAATGTTCTTATTCTATTCTACTGTCCCTATAATTCTCAAGGTAGGCTCAATATGCGTTTAAGAAGCTTATAATTTTATTACTTATCGTCGAATGGATAGTTCAATGCCATGGGAAATAGTAATTTGTTTCGTAGATATACATGCAAGAACTATTAATGATCTTGTTCAATAACATGCTTAAATTATGATTATAAATATGCTTAAATTTGTGGTCTTGGTCGTCTGTTCATTTTGTTC
Source organism: Zingiber zerumbet (assembly GCA_037833815.1). Taxonomy (NCBI): domain Eukaryota; kingdom Viridiplantae; phylum Streptophyta; class Magnoliopsida; order Zingiberales; family Zingiberaceae; genus Zingiber; species Zingiber zerumbet. The sequence goes on from JBBMJZ010000126.1 coordinate 4,621,828, forward strand.
ATCTAAATCTCATTCAGATATGTGGAGCCACACTTCTTAACCTTTCACTGCTGACCTCCGACATGTGGGCTGTTCTAATCCGTATCTTTGCCTATCACGAGAAGGTTAATCATTTTACTATGACGAATAAACAAATCGTAAAGCTAATAGCTAGTGATTAATCTTTTTTGGTTCCTTGAAGGTTGACTGGATGTACTTCATAGCTTTTGCAGCTGTCACGATCGGACTAGTGGTTTATTCATGGTATTTATTATGCTTCCAGTTCTTCATCACACTCTCATAGAGGATGAACAATCTTTCTCGTCAATTTCTGCAGGAGAAAGAAGGATAAGAGTGCTCAGGTCGCAGAGAATATCAAAAGGGATGAAGAGGCTGCGGAAGAGCGTGATACGAATCAAGCATCAGTCGAGACCCAATGCTCGGGAGTCGAGGCTGTCAAACCACAAGCTTCATCAATCACAAGTTTGCTGAAGTAAGGTAGGGGGTTTAGCGATATGCCACCATAGAAACTGAAGCAAATTCATGCGAAGAATTAGTTGTTCATGCATGGTCGTTCTAAGTGATTTGTCGATGGAACATACAAAGGAAGGCGAATGAGAAGCAACTCGAGTAACGGAACGGATCTGAACAACCGATGCCATTCATTAACATCTGCGAGAGTATTAACTGCATCAGTTGTCTGGTTCCGTTTAGCTATCGTTAGTTGTGTGATCGCACTTCTGTAATAATTTGAATGGCAATTAAAATGACTACATCCAGTAGCGATATATCTTGATTTACTCTAAGTTTACTTTTGGTGGAAAGTCTACTCGGATGGAAAATCAGGAGGAAGGAGGGAAAAGACTCACAAAACTACATATAAAATTGTGATTTTATACTTTTCCTCCTCAAATATTGTTAATTGTTTCAATAAAAATCATTTTTGAGCTTATATTTAACCTTAAAAAGTGCGTGGAATGGGCATCCATGGGGTTGACACCTGGCAGGCAGTTTTCAATTCGGTCCTTTTTGCTTTTAGAATTTAGTCCTCTTAAGTTTACAATTTAATTCTTCTTTTCCCGAATTTTATGATACATCCTTCTTCGGATACATATTTGCAATATAGTTCTATCGTTTATATTTACAGTTTATTCATTTCAGTGGAACGACAGACCCTTTTTTTTTTACAATTTGTCTTTTGTTCTAAATTTATAAAATAGTCCCTTTTATGCCTACTCATGTACACATTAGTCCTTAATTATTTCATATTTACGGTTTTCTCTCTCTTATTGTTATTATTTTTTACCTAGGCCCTCTTCCTTTTAACGTTACGCTTTAGGATTTCCTTTTTTAAAATTTTATAATTGAATCCTTTTTATTGGCATTTTCATTTTAGTTCTTTTTTTTTCCGCATTTACAGTTGAGTCTTTCTCCAAAACAGCATGGTATTTTTCGATTGAGTTCTTCTTTTACGATTTAGTTCATAAATTTATAATTTTTTCCTTCCTCATTCTCTTACATATTTGCAATTTTGTTTATATTACTTTTGTTCACAGTTCATTCCTTTTTCCTAACATGATAATTTTGATTTAGTCTTTCAAAATTTAGTCCTTTCATATTTACAGCTTAGTACTTTTCAATAGTTACATTGCTTTTTCAATCCATTCCTAACATGTTACTCCACCACGAGAGAGTAAAATATTTTTTTTTTTACCTTTTATCTTGTCCAGAATCTGATTCAGACGAAGGTCGGTTAAAATGTCATCGGTATTGATGGAGAGATAACTTGGACACATCAAGCGTATGTGCTCAAGAAAACGGACTCCCATGTGGAACTCAAGGATGACGGTGATGAAACCAGCAGTACATAAGCTCTACGCACACTCAGACAAGCACATGGAACGTTAAAGACCATAAACCAGGGAAAAAGTCCCCGGCGTAGGTCATCCGACGCTCAAGTCAGTGATCAAGTAGATGACTAGTGGAATGAACAGTAGCTACAAGCGTGTCCAAAAAATGTAGCACCGCATACTTGCGCCTATAGGTGAAGACCCCTTTTTATAGTACCCTATGGTGTCTATGTATGAATTTTAAAGTATTTCCTAAAAAGATTAGACCATAAAGAGATTTGGACACCTTTTCTAAAATGGACCCGTAATCTCTGCGATTAACAGGGTGGAAACTTCGAATATGCATATTACATGCAAAATATTCTCTGTTCTTCGTGGCACAGAATGTTAAAAAAGGAATACGATGTCAATGGTCCACGAGGCCCACAATAACCTACTTTGGCCAATCAATTGAGCCATTAGAATAGTCCGATCGACCATCCCTCAACTGATTTACTATGCTATTTCGAAATAAGGTTGGCTCGGCGGAATGTTGACTTGGCTCAAAGCTCCAGGAACATCGCGTGGATGAGCATCCGACCAGACCCTCGGTTCGGTCAGCTTGACAACTCGGTCGACTATCTCTCAGCCAAAGTCATCATCTACGCTAACTTTAAAGGTTGAGCCTTCCTTGATTTTAACCGTCGTGTCATCCGATCCTCTTAACTTTAATCCAACTCAAAGACCCCAACTTAATCGTTATATCAATATATTTAGACGATTAATAAATGTTCTACTTAGATACATCATGGTAAATACATATATTAATTGAGAAAGAGATATAAAAAAGACCGAGTTAATTAACAACGATAGAATAAGGATAAATTTATTTAAATATAGGTAAAAATATAATTGAGAATTGAGTCCGATAAGAAAGGATGATTCGTATAATTAACCGATCCTACTGAATGGATAAAAATTTAATTATTATTACTGTTTCACACTTTCACTGGGGGCTAGAGAGTTAAGACGCGAAGACATGACTAACTTGAGAATGCTCAATTTTCTTTCTACTTGTCTTAGTTCCACGGATACTTGACATATCGTTCTGATGAGTTATCATTAAGTATATATTTTATATTTAGTTCAAATAAACCCATTTTTATATGTAAATTCTAAATATTTTTTATATTAACTATAATAATATTTAAACAAACAATAGTTTAAATGGACTTTCATTGAGGAAAACTAATCCATTGGCTAAATCCAACGCCGATGGGAAAAATTAATACGTTCGCGATACTTTTTTCGACAAAGGATGTCTTCTCTCTATGTCGTACATAGGGGGTGTAATCGAATTGAGCCGAGCCAAACTCTTAAATGGTTGAATTTGACTCGTTTATAATCGAGCCGAGTTTGAGTTTTATTTAACAAATATATTTATGGCTCACGAACTTATTCGTATCAAACTTAAATAGGTTTAATAAATATAAATTATAAATTTAAATATTTGTTAAAAATTAAATTATATGTTTAGAAAAAATTATAATAATATTATTAAAATTTATAATTTTATTTTAATAAATAAATTTAATATATTTATCTATATTTTTCATAAATAGACTATAGAATATATAAATTCGATATCAAAATTATTATTTTTTTCATTTAAAATTGATCCATGAACTTACTAACTAATACGTTCACGAGCTAACGAACCGAGTATTGTGAAACTTGAGATTGGTTTGTTTATCTTAACGAGTCTCATTAAATGACCTTAAACGAGTTTTTTATCGAATAGCTCATGAGCGACTTAATTCATTTATACCCCTAATTTAATCTATGCTAATTAATTTTGAAGATGACCAATCTAATTCTATAAAAATTTTCCACTGGTCATTAAAGTAAATTGAAAAATGCTCGTAACGAGCGGCTCATTAACCCAGCATCTTTAGATTAATCATCCATTGATATAAATGAATGAGAAATTAAGAAGAGCTATAATTAAATTAAAAATATGTACTTAATAAATTAGGTACTGCCACTGTATTATTATCCAGCAAGCTATAATTAAATTAAAATTCATCAGACACTTAATTGATCATAGATAATGATCCTGTCCGAGGGTCGAGTCGACGGACGCTGGGGACGTAACGCTCTCTATTGCCTTCGGGTGACCTCTGAGGTGACATGGACCTCCGGCGAACCTGCAACAACGCCGAGTCGGGAAGGACTTCCCGACAACGACCCTCCGACACTCAAGTCAGGCAACGACGAGGAGAAGCAGAGTAACAAGACGAGAACTATAGCTACAGTAAAGATGAATGCATACCTCCGTCGAAGTCTGAGGGTCCTTATATAGGATCCCTGGGAGGCGCGTGCACACTTCTCGAGGCGTGCACGCTTCCCAAATCATACCTCAGAATGGACGTGTCAGAAAAATATGTTTGACACCATACCGCAACCATCCGAGCATATCTCTGACATGACAGTAGAAACTTCCACCGTACGATTTTCTGTCCGGTTCGGCTGCCGACCATGCTATCTGTCGGCGGCCCATGTCTCGAGATGGATATCACCAGCTGTCCCTTTTATCCTCTTCTGCGTCTTTTGTCTGTTACTAGGCCGAGCGGGAGGGCAGCTCGGCACCCCTGGCGTCCGGGAGTGGAAGCGTACCGGACCGAGCGAGAAGGCCACTCGGTCACATACGCAGCCGAACGGACAGGCCGCTCGGCGTATCAGCTCTTCTGTACGAGAACTCGTGAGCGTCGGGGAACCCGACCTGAGGTTGAGCTGTCTGCGAATCGGTCGGGGCGTTATCCTGGCCGATCGGCCAGGTGACCTAACCGATCGGCGAGACTCTTAGGTTGGCCATCTTACCTTTGACTTCCGCATGTCGTTGACCACTGTACGGTTGGGCCCCCTCCTTAACCACCGGATCAACATAGTTCGTAAATGTTGTTTGATACTCTAGTCAGTTGGTTTCTTGTAAGTGTTAAACTTGATAGTCAATTACCTCAGATGGGTGAATGTAGTACCTCTGTACTTCTCTCTTAGGTACACCCAAATGTCATGAGCAGTAGGATGCTGCTCACATTCATGGATGAGATCATCAATTTCAGAGCTAACCAAAATAGCACGAGCAGTGGAATCTTTCTTTTTTTCATGCCTGGTAAGCTTCTTAATCTCTCCTCTACTGAGCATTACACCCACATTGAGATCCTGCATGATTTGGTTGATATCCTCAAAGGCATCTTGCTCATCAAGCACATACCAAATTTTATGACACTAAGTATCATAGTTGTCACCATTCAGTTTATCACTTTTGTTAAGAACAACAATAATAGATTTTGATACCACGGTCTGTAATTTTTTTTAGAGGTGGAAATACAATAACACATGTTAATGCTCATTAAATGTACACATTAGTTTATAAATTTGTAATTAAATCTATGATAATTTAACATAAGGTTTAGACTCGAAAGTTCACTAAGTTCTCAATCATCATCTACAATCCTAAAGTTGCATCATCATAAATTTAATTTCAAACTAAAAAAAATCAATTAATTTTAGGTGAGAATCACTCAAATTTGTTTAGCCTAAAACACCCACATAACTTGGAATATCTCAATAGATTCTAAATAAACATACATAGAAGCACATTGCTTAAAATAAACTAACATCAAAGTCTACTATTCATGCTTGTATTCAAACACAAATTAAACATAAACTACATTACATATGCCACATTATATTCATGTGAAAAACTTTGAAATAAATATACATCATAATCGATCATTCTAAATAAAATCTAATTCTCTTATCATTACACATGAAGATTATCATATTGGTCATTCCTCTTGAGAGCCTGTTTGATAGAGTGAATTGTAAGAGACAAGTACCAGAAGAATTTATCCTCTTGGATAATATTTTTTTCATCTCGAGTTCAATCTCTTTCCTCTATCTCAAAATCAATGGAGATTTTAATGCATCATGATATATCATTGATCCGCTTTGGTTAAGTATTTCATCGATTATGCTCTTCCAACATCCAGGCAGAGAATCTCATAGAATTCAAATTTTATCATCATGTTCAAAATAATGACCCAAATGTATAAGATATAATCGTTTCTCCTCCTAAACCTTAAGATATTGAAGTATCATGTGCATATGATCCATTTCATAATGCTTAAACATATGTAACTTGATGGACCGTGTTGGGCCGGCTAGAGGGGGGGTTGGATAGCCTGAAAAAAAAATAACCTTTTTTCGACTTCTTAAACTAACACTTACATAAATTAGCTAAACAGAAAAATAACAAAAAGAAGAGGCACCGGATTTGACTTGGTTACAACCGGGGAGGTTGTTAATCCAAGGAAGATGATCGCACTAAATTCTCCTTCAGGCAAAGAAGCCTCTTTTACAGCAATGTAGGCATAGAAAGAAGGAAGCTAATCAAAACAATAGAAGCGCTCAAGTGTTGTTACAATTTCTAAATGAATTAAAAAGCTTCTGGATCAAGGATATATTTATAGCCTTGGTCATAGCACCCCGAAGGGTTCCAAGCACCCTAGGGGGAGAAAACTTTATCCCCCAATGTTCAGATCAAGTCAAA
>JBBMJZ010000126.1:4650863-4660955 GCA_037833815.1 Zingiber zerumbet
TGGAACTTCGAACGGCTCCTTGATCACCATCATGGTGTTCCAATTCGTGTCGAAGAAGACCTCCATCTTCATCATCCAAAATGTGATGTACCTCAGGCTTCCTCCTTCATACTTCGGCGGTTCTATCAAGCTGGTCATCTTCTTAAGCGTTGCTCTTCTCGGCGGTTAGTCCAATGAAGTGCGGCCTTGACTCTAATACCACTTGTTGAAGATCATATGACTGACTTGAAGGGTGTTTAATAGACGTTGCCCCCAAGTCGATTGCTTCCTACATATTCGTTAGTGCACAACGGAAAACAAAGAATATGAATACAAATATAAATATGAAAATTAAAGACTAGACAAGAAAAAAATCAAACCACTAACATGTTTCCTTTAACGTGGTTCGGAGATTAGAGCTTCTACTCCACGGTTGTCCGTAAGGTGGACGATCCCTCAATCATTCGATGGATTAGCCCCCGACAAGCTCTGGCTACTTAAGCAACTCGTTGTGGATGGAGAAACCTCACCACAACATCAACAAAGAACACTTGGACACAAAGGAAACCTTAAGCACTTAGTGACTACTAATTAGGCGTTAACCAAGTCTAATTTCGTCACCTTGACCAGCCATCCCAAGCTCCATCTTATAGAGCTTGGGGAGAAATAGTCTTGCTATTTTCCATTACCAGTCGATTGGTCCTTGTACCAGTCGACTGGTGCCAACCCAATGATACTCCATAGAATTCGCGATTCTGCCAACGACTCTTTGCCAGTCGACTACTACAGTGTCATTGACTGCTATAGTACCCGTTGACTACTACAATACTCTGTTGACTGCTACAGTGGGCTCCCCTGATTTTACCTTGAGTACAATCTCTCATGCACTCGTACCCTGACAACTCACTCGACCCTTCCTTGCAGCTTTGACCTCTTGCCTTTAAGTGTTCTTCCTTTAGCTCTTGTCCCTCAGATGCATTTAAGCCTGCAGCTTATCCCAATGTCATCCTTCGCGTATGCTTCGAATTGTGCTTCCCTTGGCCCTTGTCCTTGTTGTCTTGTCCACGGTCCCTAAGATGTTTCATCCTTCACCAGACTCGAAACCATCAAACTGAGTCATATGTGTATCCTGCAAACTTACACATTCACATAAATTAAACTCTTTGCCCAAACATCAAAACACTTGGTCACACCAGACCATCGGGATTGCTCCAACACAAAGGGTCGATTGGACACGCTAGGCACATAGCTCAGCTAGACCGAACTCTATATTCAAGTATAGTGCCCGAGTGCAAGATGAAACTCTGACATAAAGTCTGACTAGATATATTGTCTAAGCGGATGCTGAATCCCTAACTTACATCAGTCCGTCCCCAGTGCCAGTCAGACTTACGGGGTTCAACTCCCTATTTCTCTAAATGCAAGGCTCTCAACTTTCATTCGCCTGTCCCAAGAACCGATCGGGCTTACAAGGCTCAACTCCCCATTTCTCCAAATTTAAGGCTCTCAACTTACATCCGCCCGCCCCCAGTGCTGGTTAGATTTATGGGGTTCAACTCCCCATTTCTCAAATACAAGACTCTCAACTTACAGCTGATCAACCCAATGTCGATTGAACTTATGGGACATTTCTCCCTACTTCAATGTAAGGTTTTCATCATAAACCCGGTCGGCCCCAATGACAGTCAAACCTTAGGGTCTCAACTCTCCATTTTTCAGGAGCACGGTTCCCAGTATATTCTCGGCGGGTTAAAAAGTCGGCCAGACTCCTTTTAAGGACAACATTGTCAGAAAATCGTAACAATCTGTCAGGGAATATGCTATTACTCTAACATATACATGCAATGAAGCATTCTTTCGCCTATAGAAAGGCTATCATACATACTCCACCACCCGACATACTCTGACACAAGATATTCTCTGTCGCCTCATTAATGCAGAGATTTTGAGAGACGGTATAAAAAGGGGTTCTCTCCTTGGCTAGAGATGCTTTTACGAGGTGATAACACGCATATATCTACTATTTATCTTCTCCATGTTTGCTAAGCTATTATTTTGACTTAAATATCAGAGTATCTACGCTAGGGACCCCTTCAATAGCCCGATGACTAATGCTTCCTTCTCCCAGTTTATGTTTTTGCTACACAGGTTCACTCGGTAGCACCTTACTTCATCTCACAATTTTCATACTATTAACATCCAAGCCATCGTGATGCCACCCCCTAGCTAACACTCCATTTCCCTGCTTTTAGATATGATCACTTAATTTCTCTATTGACTATATATGCATGTATCTACTATAATCTCACTTGCTCACGCGTTTACTTTCATATAAATGTAGAAGATTGACTTTTTATATAAATGAAGAAGACTGACGAAATTTTTGTAGTCTATACGAGATAGTGGCGGGTACTTGATCTTCTCATACAAAGGTACCTCATTGGGTATAAAGGATTACTGTATTAGAACATAATATCCCTAATTTATTTTTTTCCCGCGTATATGGGATTGTCCAGGAAGAGCTACTAAGATGACTTCATTTGTTGCTGCCAACCTCTTTAAAAAATATATATTCATAAATTGATTTTTAAAATTAATTGATAATTTCTTTGGTCAGCGTTTATGCGACATTATCCATATAAAAGAATCCCGCATGTTCCTCGCCCAACATGGCCAAATAAAACGATGAATAACGGACGGCTTTGATTGCGAGCGCCGACAGACCGACGGTCCACGTCGCGAGTTCGGCGATCGGATTGCCCGTAGCATCCATCTTTGACTCATGCTCTTCCCGCCACGAACCTTCCCACTTGACATGTCCAGGTTTCGTCCCCATCCGCACACGTGTCCTCCTCTGGAGACCATTTCAAGTTCATCTATTTGCAATTTCTCCTCCCATAAATATGAGGACCTCCGCGGCGATGCCCTTTTCCTCCCTCCCATTTTTCTCGCGATCCGCGTTCTTTTCGATCAATTGTTTTTCTTTATTAATTCTTTTTTCGTGATTTTGAAGATCGAGTGTTCCGATTTTAGAGGGATATTTGTTTCGCGGAATCGAAGTGAGGAGATGCCTTACTGCGACTGCGAGAATGGGGTTCGGATTTTTTACAAGAGGTTTGGCAATGGCAGCACCAAGGCCCTCCTAATTATCGGTTTGTATTTTGGAATTTCTTGTCGAGAGATCGGGAACTCTGTTTCGGAGAATGGGTTTTGATTTGCGTTTTCCTATTGGATTTAGGATTGGCGGGGACGCATGATTCGTGGGAGCCCCAGATTAGGGGGCTGACCGGAGCGGCGGAAGCGAACGACGACTTGCCGGCGGTGCCTTCTGACGATCGTGGATTGGAACCAGCCGATGAGGAGGAGGTGCAGGATGGGATCGAGCTGTGCTGCTTCGATAACCGTGGGATGGGTCGGAGCTCTGTGCCTAGTCACAAATCTGAATACACGTACGCCGCCTCTTAGTTTTTATCTTCTTCTTACTATGCGGTTGATTTGTGCCCTTTCCCCCTTTTTTGGCATCAGGAATATCAAAATTTCCCCTTTTTCCTCCAGTTTTTCAAAGTCCGGCCATTTTGGAATTTTATTTAATACTTTTGTTTGCTTAAGGACTAACCGTCTAGATAACATAGATTTCTACAAGTTTTCTAGGTTAGCTCCATAGGCAAATTTGCAATGCCATAGACTACCGAAGATTGTTATGTATTTGTAACAATACCATCAATGTGAGATCATTCTTCGGATTTTCTCGTATTTATCTGGTTATTTTTCATATGAACTATTGCAAATTACTATCTTTGGAGTTGTTTGCCGTTTGATTCTATAGATAATGTACTCTAAACGCAAATTTTCATCGGATTGCAGAACTACCATAATGGCAAGAGATGCCCTTGCTCTATTGGATCATTTAGGCTGGAAAAGAGCTCATGTGTTCGGTCATTCAATGGGTGAGCTTCCTTCTATCATTTTTTTTTGGAGGTGAAGTAACAAACTGCCGGCATTTTCCTTATTTATGAAGGCTCTTCATAATTCATTCAGTGCTAAGATTTCGTCTTTTTTCTGGGGAAAGATCAAATATGTAATTCTAAACCCTCACATTTTATTACAACATGTTCCGATTGTAATCAGGAGGAATGATAGCTTGCAAATTGGCAGCCCTAGCGCCTGGTAGAATAAGCTCCTTGGCCTTGCTCAATGTCACGGGAGGTGGTTTTGAGTGCTTCCCGAAGGTATCTTCTAAGTCTATTAAACTTGAAAAGGATATGTAAATCAGATCTTGTTTTAGACTCTAACTGAAACTTGTCCTTGCATGCAGTAGACTAGCTCGAAGACTTTACTGTTGGAACTATTCTAGTAAATTTTCTTTAAGACCCTCAATGGGCGAATGTTGGTTATAGATTTTGTTATTTCAACCTAATTTCCATTTTGACCAAGAAAGCGACAATGCTTTTGGCATCATATGCTGATTTCTAATCAAGCTTTGTGGAAAGGAAAGGTGTCTACTGGTAGTTGATCTTCCTGTACAACATCAGTTTCTTAGTTTTTGTATGGTGAAAATATTTGAATGACCCTATTCCAAATTCACTCGTGCTAGACACGCTTAGCTGGAGTAATTTATTAAGCTTGAATCACGAACTAGGCATTCTTCATTCATATTAGTTGTCAAGTTTAGTGCTTATGGTTGAAGGTCATGCGCTGATAATCTAAAATCTTACTATTTCATGAATTACAATGATTCAGTGACGAATTCTTAGACTTATGATCTTCATAAGGGTATCCTTTTCCGGATCCATCATCAATTATGCAGGAAAGTAGTATTGATTGCCGCAAGCTCAGATTGGGATATTAAGTTCTTCCATGACAATTATTCTATGGAACCATAGATTTATAGTGGCACCTCTTTTTCAAGATTCTTATGTGGCCGCACGCATCAATTAATCAGAAAACCTGTTCTTTTTATTAAATGCAGATTGATCGCCAAATGATATCCCTTGCGTTTCGCTTCTTAAGCGCAAGAACCCCAGAGCAAAGAGCTATTGTTGACTTGGAAACTCATTACACAACGGTTAATAATAATGACTCTTTTTTTTTTTTTATCTTTGGTCTCCTCATCCACTTTGAATCAGTAGTCCGTATTTAACTGTCTGCATTTTTCTTAAATGTAGGAATATCTTGACGAACATGTTGGATCATGCAGAAGAAGGGATATCCTTTACAAAGTAAGTGTTTTTTTTTTGTTTTGGTTTCAAGTAGTTTTACCGGAGTGTATATCAACATTATGTCCATAAGTCCTTTGTCTTTTCCATTTTTAGTTTTTTTAATGAAAAATGCACTGATTATTTGAATTCTAAGACTCAACTGTTTGGAACCACGATTATGATTATTTCAATTATGATTACAATGCCATTGTCAGCATCTATTTTTAAAGTGAATTTGTATCTCTTCCAACAACGTGGGCTTATTTTGATCTTTTTACTCATAGGTCTCCAACAAAATTAACTTCAACTTGCATTTTCTCAACTCTCTGAAACTTATTCTATCCAGGAATATGTAAAGAATATATCGTCAAGTGGAATGCAATCGAACCATGGCTTTGAAGGCCAAGTTAATGCTTGCTGGAATCATAAAATGACACCAAAAGAGCTGGAGAGAATTAGATCAACTGGATTTCTGATATCAATCATCCATGGAAGGTTGGTATACACTTATTTTTTTTTTAATAAAAACGTGGAAATAATTAGGCATCAATGTTGATTTTTCTACGTTAGGCATGACATTATTGCTCAAGTAAATCACGCAAGGAACCTTGCCGAGAAACTTCAACCTGTTGCCAGAATGGTGGAACTTCATGGTGCGCACCTGGTCAGCCATGAAAGGCCAGATGAGGTATAGTTTGAGGCTATATTATCTTGTCGAATCATTAATTTAGTGCTAATATTTGATCCATAATTATCCGATGTCTTGATTGAAATTTAAATGTCGATTATTTGTTAGTGGATCATAATCTTTCATTCCTGATCAGTAACAGTAGCCATAGGAACCGCATCGGTTGCTGTAGTATTATTCCAACTACAAAATAGATATTAGTGAATGAGAAATTCATCACGGCTTGTGTTAAGCAAGAAGAGACATGTAGAATGTTGGTTGCCGAGACATTGCTGCTGAAAGAAGACATGACAAAACAGTTCAAATGAAAAAGATGAATAAAAAAACTCTATTCTTTAATTCGATAGTGATAAATTTTTAAGACTTTTGCATATATGTTTATGTTTAATATCAACAGATCCTATCCCATCTAAGTGTTGCTAGTTTGATTGGATGAAACTCTCTTTTAGACTAAACATGATATCACCGTTAATCCTACATCTCTAGCGACGTTTACTTTAATAGATTCAAGGAACGATTCAAGCAAGGATCCATTGGCTACTTTTTGCCATAGCCTTCATTGACCATTTTGGTTGGAAGGGGTAAAGAGGTTATGAAGGAACTGAATACTGTTTCTCTTCTTCACTTCATCTTGAGGGAATCTTCTACTATTCTCTCCACATTCCCCTTCTCTCCCTTGCATCATTCTATTTGTATCTCTTTCACAAATAAATATCAAAAGCAAAGATGACTTTGCTGCTTTGGGTAGGACTGAAGGCTCTCTTAAACTTCAAGAACTATTAATTCTTGATCTCCTAAACATACACAAGGCAAATAGGCATAAATTGCTAAAAGAACTCCACAAAAAGTTAGAATTCAATGCTTGTTATTCTTTTAGTAAAATAAACTATGTCATCTAAACATATTTTATTATCTAGTAATTTATAAATTTCACACTAAGGTAAATCTGACCGATTGGGCCATCTCAGGCCCTTCACAAGCCTATAGTAAAAAGATTCTCATCTCCTCTGAGCTTGACCGTGTTTATCATCGCCTCCAAACCTAGCCCGCCACTCTAGTTGGTGCCTCAAGCATAGCACCTTTGAGCCTTGTTGAGCCATTACCTAATCTTCTCTAAGCCCATTGCCGTTTTGTGCCCGTGGCACCTGCCATCTCCTCAAGCCTGACCATTTTTACTGTTGACTTTGGTCTAGTCCTCACCTTGAGCCTCGATTAGATCTTGTTGGAAAACCTCTGTTTGAGCTCTTTCACACTAAGATCTTATGGTCACCCATCAACAGATCTGGTAGTTGGTGCTACCTAGGAGGACAACAGAGTATCATCACCTAGGACTGTGAAACAAGGATAAAACTGAGATTTTATCCCATTCCTACTGCTGCAGTATTGCATCCCTTTATTTTAGGCGGATGCAGTTTTGTTAAAAAGATGTCTTTCCTTCCCTTGAGATTTCTATGGGGTAAATAACCCCAACAATAACATTAAAAACCATGAGAATAGATCGTGTGGCACACAATATAAATGTTGGCTAATGTGCCACAGAAGATTTACCAGACATTGATATATAGTAATAGAAAAATAAAAAGACAAGGGTAATCCAACTGTCTAGTTCACTTAGAGCTTTTTATCATGCTCTACATTGGAACAAAACCAAACATAACTTGCCTTCTTTTCATCCACCCCTTTCTATCCAAATACTTATTTTTCCACCGTTCCTTTTCATTGACTCTCTTTACCATTAACCTGGTAAGAAGGGGGAGGGTGAGTGCAACGAAAAATAACTACAACACATAGAGGATCCACCCACTTAATTTCTTGTGTTTACAAGTCAAATGAACTTTTGGAACTGCAAACTGAAATGGAGTTTACCACTTTACCTCTCTCAATTTTACCAGACATTCAATAGATAATGTTCTTTTAAGTTGACCATGATTGCTGAAGACTGTTCAATCAGGTTAACCAAGCTCTGCGGGAATTGATAATCGCATCAAAAGGCAAGCTTAATCCTCAAGAATGGTCCTGGTTGCCGGAGAGACAGACTCTTGGCGGTAAGTGCAGCACATTGCACATTGCATCCGTAACTCCAGATATATATATATATATTAGTTGTTTCCCTTGTTACTGAATAAGATGTGGTTTACTTTCTTAGCAAGATGGTCAATCTTGGGAACAAAATCATGCACGAGGAATAATGGAAACAGCTTGGCGAGCAATCTGCTAACAGTTTATAACTTTCTAGGAAAGATACAACTCAGTTTTCTCTATTTCCTTGGCTTCTTCATGATTGCATATGAGCACATGAGGAGCATTCTTAGAACCATGAAACCAGCCAGAGTTGCAGCCTCCAATCCATGAGGTAAATACATAAACTCATTTACCCAAACATTTCCTTCACAGCAGAAGCTTATGTTTCAGGGATCATCATACAACAAATAACAACACGCAAAGAAACAGTGACAGGATACTTCATTAATTTGTGATCCAAAAGTGAACTCTGTTCTTGTGCTGTAATTTCCTTTGTTTTTTCTTCTCATTTATTGTACCAGTGCCCATTCTGAATTGCACAGCTAATAAATACCATTGGCCTTATGACAATATTGCATTACCTTGATTCTATGTATGATCATGATCCTTAATGAATATTTCAGTGAATCTACAAGGAACAAAACCATTCGATTCGAGGTTTGGATTAGCTAAAAGTTGCACCAGTTGGATCAGTAAGACTTTCTATCACCTTTGCATAAGCAATACAATTATCTGCCTCACTTTAGTCCCCAAAAGAGGGCTCCAGTTCTCAGTATAATTAACAGGAAACAACGATCTGGAACACTCTCAAAATCAATGGACAAACAATTACTTACTAAATTGATTATTGGTTAACCATCTCAAAAAACATTATTTAACAACAAAAAAATCATGAGACTCAAAATAAAGAGAACCTTACTAGGATGTGAGGAATCACCAAGATGTGTGTGACGAGGAGCAAAATGTATCCAGAGAAAGATTTTCACATGTTTGTGGTGGAATAAGGAAGAAAAAGAATGACAAAGGGGGAGGATATTCCTTCGCGAAGGGATAATGCCGAGCTCGAAAGAGAATATTCCTACAGTAGATTCCACTTCCGTTTTTCACGCGTTTATTTTGACGGCGTTGGGAAGATTTTTATCGGTATTTAGAAAACGTGTCCGGTATGGGAATATTTTTATTATTATATCAACATTTAGTGGATTTATTTTAGAATTCAAAATTACATCAAGCGATTACTTATAAAAAGTTCGGATAATTTTTTAATTGAATCATTTAAAAAAAAGGTCTATTTTTTCTTAAAATAAAACAAGGGGAATAAAATTAAAAAAGAGGTAACTGGGAAGAATAAGAACGACAAAGAAAAAGAAAAAAATATATTAAAAAAAATCTATTCTTCAGCTTGTCTTTTACCGCTCGTATTCCATCTTTTGACTTATCTCTTCAAAGACAAAACTATATCATTAAACAACTGTTTTCTTTTTTGAGAATTGATAAATGTAACACGTGAACTATAGTGACAAAGACTTATGACTTATCTATTTCTTTGTTGGTTTGTATTTAATATAATTTAAGTATTTAATTTTTTAAATTTATTAATTCTGAATATGATCATTTTAATCTTATAAAAAAATTTCATTAATCATTACGTTAGATTTAAAATGCCCAGGTTGATTTAATAGTTTAGCAGGTCTGTACCGTAGTCCTGGGACTCAATTGACATTCGAGCCAAACATAAAGGGTATAAAAAAGATAAAACCTAAGAACTAAATGTATAGTACACTATAATTAAGATTTGAAGATGCATAATTAATCATTTAGAGGATTTAACTATAGCTTCTGCAATTCGAATCGAACCAAACATAAGGATCCAAAAAAAAAATCTTTTTAAATAATAAAAGATAAATATTTTCTTTTTCCACTAAGTATTTTTTACTATCCAACAAAATATTTATTTATTAAAAGAAAGGACGTCCTCGATCATTTATTACAATTTCACCATCATATTTTATTAAATAAAAACTACTCGTTCAAACGTACTGAATAATAGTATGGATATTTGAATTTAAATTATATATATATATATATATATAATTTTAAAAGACCAATAATATGCTCAAGGAAAAAAATTTAAGGATAGACACATGATTCTGCCCGAACGATGGAACAATGGAAACTGGGGACGCGGCACCTCCTTCCTCTGGC
>JBBMJZ010000126.1:4668734-4679406 GCA_037833815.1 Zingiber zerumbet
ACTTGAGAGGGAAGATGAAAGGTCAAGTTTGACTTGACCAAATGCCACATCATTGTGACTTGGCCTAGGGTCGGCCAATGATGATGTGCCACATCATCAAGGTCACAGCATTGTATGCCACCTCATGAGGGAGACCAAGAGCCATGACTCTTGGTCTTCCATGGAGGTTTAAAAACCTCTAAAAGTGGCCGACCACTTTTGGGTGGTGAATGAGCCATTAAGGTGATTCAAGTCATCTTCTTCCTCCTCTCTTGTTTTGTTGCTCTCCCTCTCCTCCATTGTCGAGCCATTCAAGGGTGCTAGCACACTCTAGGTGGTCCTCTCCATCTCTTGTTCGTGTAGATACTTGTAGAGGAGCGTTCACTTGACACTCTACGAGATCCGGCATCTTTTGGACGAGCGGGATAAGCGAAGGGCTTCACTACAAAGGTGTACTCTCTTTCGTGTAGATCTAGGATAAAAACATGTACATGATTTATTTTATATATCTTCGCACGGATCCGTGGCAAGACTTCGAGGTTTCCGCAATGCAAAAAGTAATTTTTGCGGCTTGAAAGTCCCAACAGTGTCACACCTTAGTCTCTCCTCCACTTGAATGCATTGAGCTATAAATTTATTAAATACTCACTTTTCCTTTTAAGTATTATATAAAATCTTAAAAGTAATGACCATGCAAGTAGAGACATCAAGATAAAATGCACTAACATACTCTCATACATTTTGAGTTTTAGTGCTTTCTTTTGGTGATATTGGACATTTTTATGATGTACTCCCTGATGTTTCCTTTGTCATTATACCACATATAGACACCTATTTTAAAAGAAGTGTGGTAGTGTCAACCTTTTCTTTGCCATGAAATGGTCTGCTAATTGGCTAAGGAAACTCCTAGTATCTTCCCCTTTAGTTATCAAGCCCTTTATTGGTACCGAAATAGAGAGTCTCATGATACTTAGACTCATGCAGTTTGTGTTTGTATTTGCCCTTAGAGCCAATTATGAGATGATTGATAAGGAAACTTTTATATCATATTTCATTAATAAAAGGAAAAGTTTATGATTATTATATTTACTTCAGATTTGTATAAGATGAATAAGTATAATAATATTCTAAGGTAGAATGTTCTAGTGTACAATATGTTAATTGGTTGAATTAATAGGGGGAGACTGTAGATATATATGAAACACTACTCTTAACTATTCTAATCAAATATTAATATACAAGGATAATATTAATACATTAAGACTAGTATGTATGTCAATTGATGACTTAATCTCACAAGTTAGGGATATAAGATATCAAGTTAATACATGTATATATATTAGAGAATATGTACTGAATTGACCCTCCATGAGAATATTTCATGGATCATTATATGAGTGTCATAAATATTCTCATAGTAACTATTAATATAAATAATCATTAGATCTGAAGATACTACGATTTCCTACATAAGGAGTTATGTACTTTAATATCGACAAACGTCACTTGTAACAAGGTGGACTATAAAGTTAATCACTGAATATGCAATAAGTTACGTGGAGGGATATAAGTGATGTAGATGGAATCTATCTCTTCCATATGAGGGAAGTGATTTCTGTGGGCCCCTTGATTAAATAGGATTACTAAAATTCATGGCCATGCTCAAATAAGTTAGTATGAGATATTGAGCTCATTTGGTTAAGTGAGTTTACTTGGAGATCAAGAAATATAAAGATTGATAAGAGGATGACATAATCTATGCCTCATGGATCAATTTAGATATTAAGGATAGAAGGATTAAGTCATACAAGATAATAGACATAGAAAGGTTAGGTCAGATCTCGACATTCTTGTCACTTGGGTAGCAATGATGCATTGCTAAATGTTACTTATTGCTTATGTATCTATTTTAGAAACATTGTCAATGTTATAAGAATCTATTGGGTCACACACAAAGAGTATGTTGACTTATAGATTGATTTATTTTAGTTTGACTAAAATAATATGAGTTTGAACCTTAAGCCCGAAATGAGTTTAGACCTTAAAGCCCAACCCACCTAAGAGCCCAATAAGAGAAACACTATAGTAATCTCTTCTTAGATGGTAGAGAAGATGAAAAGTTAGCAGTTTCTTTATGGAAACTTAATAGCCATCTCTTAAAGAGAGTCTTTAAGAAGGAGATGGTGAAGAGTTGGGCTGTCTATTCATTGCTACCTTAAGTAGTCATCTATAGTAAGATGAGAAGGTGTGTGAGTCTCTTCGTTTTTCTTCTTCTTCTTCTTCTTCTTCTTGAATTCGTGAGTAGCAAGAAAGGAGGTGGGTGAGATTCTCCAATTCTGATGGTCATGAGACGATTTATAGGGATATGATCGTATGGATACCATAGAGGCATGACCATTCTGATCGTGCTGAGATCTGCCGAATCAAAGTTATCATAATTATGTCAATTATGTCATTCTTGTATGTGATGTATATGTTTAATTAGTTATCATAATTAGGTCAATTTAACATGTCTACCAAAGTTTGATACTCACTACTATCTTGATCAATTGTAGACATGTTTGTCAAAGTAAAGTGACTCGATTTATCTTAGTAGAGTGCGACAGGATAATTGTGATATCTGACTATTGAACTTTGGATTCCATTTAACTAAGTTATTTTTTCCTTTCTTTTATATCTTAGGATTTGGGTCTCTATAAGTGTTTATTTAGTTGATGTTTATGGAGAAGTTTTTCAATTAATAATATTTTTAGCAATGCCGTTAATTTTTTTTATTTCTTGGTATCCCTCTTTCAATTAACAAGTTGTAGAAGATTAATTTCGATATTCATAAGTAAATTAATGGATTCAATAGCCTGCAGGATAATTGATATCCCATCTGGCATCAACACCTTATCTATCGCACAACTCCTAAGACACCAGATTCTATGATTGCATACTTTTCTATTGATTTCCAATTTTTCACCTTACCATGTTGTTCACATTTGTTATTTCTGCACAAACTATTACATATAGGAAGTTTGCAGAGGCAAAGGAACAACTAACAAAGGCTCTTGTTAAGGCCGAAGAATATTTTGGTTTGTGGCTATTTCCCTGAAGATTTGAATAGTTTATCTTGTTTTTTATTTTGTAGAGTACAATTAGTGATTATTCTTTGAGTTGATTTAGGTTCAACTCTTCCAAAAGTTGGTGTGATCTTGACTTGCATAGCCATTATCGCTCGCCTTCCGATTAGGATCGCATGTAATTATAACTACCTCCAAGTAAATTGATCATCTTTTTTGAAAGCTTTCTAGATCATTGTTCCTCCTTTGATGTTGTTTGCTCAATGTCCCAAGCCATAGAATGCCCTGTTGCTCAACGTATGTTTTCGAAGGTTGATTGTCTATGAATACTAAAGTGAACTAGGCTAATCTCTTCTTTATGAGTTGTTTTATTTGTGATGGATTAACTTTTGTATCCATTTCATTGATTCTAACAACATTGTGTTTGATAGGATTTGGTTTGCACACATTTGTGTTGTATTTGGGTACCCATATTGCTTTTTTCACTATCAAGGCCATGAGCTTCCAACTTATTTCATCTCAATAGCAGGTGAGTTTTTTTATTCTTATTTAATACTATTGTATTATTTTGACTCGATTTGGAAGTTTGTGTTGTTGAAAGAGAGCACTAACAGAATAATCTATTTACATAAAAAAGTAGCAAACATGCAATAAACAGGTAAATGAAAGAGTAAGGTCGAGAAATTGTTATCTTCGGTTGAAGCGTCGGCGTGTCGACTGTCTTTAGAGAATTTATTACCGCCCACGGTGCAGAGGCTCTCCGGCAAAATTCTCCCAAGATCCGACAACCACTCGCGTCGTCCGTAGGTGCACTCCAAGATGAACGCCACACTCAGAAAAGAAGAAGGCGGCAGTGCACGCACTAGAGAGGGAAGAAGGAGAAAGCAGAATGCTTGAGTGTGTATTTATACACTCTGAAGCAGTGCATCGGTTTGAAGTGTGTCGCTTCCGAAGACTGGCAAAAACAAACCAGGTCGCCTGAGGTCCACGAGCTGGGGATTTGCACCCCCCTGGGCGCGATGATCGCGTGCGTCACACTCGGTTTATGGATTTCCGACTCGAACCCCCCGAAACCACCTGATTTGGGCTCGGCCCGGGCATGCGTGTAGGTCCCCTTAACTTTGCTAAGCAAGGATGGAAGAACTCCATATATAAGGCATTCCAACCTTTCTTTGCTTAGCAATGTGAAACTAAATGCATACATCTATGCATTATAAAATAAGAAATAGTTTGAATTAAAACTCAACAGTTTGAACATATAACTATGATATAAACTTAGCTAGGAGATTAGGAAATGATGTTTTTAAGTCACTCATCACAATGCATGTGCCTAAACTCCCTTGTCAACAACATATGCTTCTACAATTTTAGTGTCTATTTGAATAGGAGAATAATTGAAAGAATGGAGGGGAAGAGTGGCAAGAAACTTTTCCCTTATTTTTTTTAGCAAAAGGAATGTGTCGTTTCTCTTGATTGTAACTTTGGATGGGTAAATAACAAAATGGAGAGATAGTGGATTGAAGGAAGGAGAATTACTTTCTTCCAAACCCACAATTCTTCTAAAAATGTCTTTGACAGCATTCTAAGATAAATTTAACTTTTTCTCACTTCAATTTGGATTTAATGAATGGGGTCACTTGATTGGGTAGAGAACTTGTGTCTTTCGTTATCACCTATTAAATTGTAAAAAATTTGGGCTACCCTTATCAACTGATTGGGTTGGTTAACTCAACCCAAACATTTTTTTTTACAACTTATACTGTTAAGTTATTAATTTTCTTATAAATTATTAATGCCATCTAGATATGTGTTTAAAGAATAACTTGTTAATGTTATCATGTTTGGGTCATCTTATAGGAGATATTTTTGTAATTGTTACTAAAAATTTCAAATCTACATTATGGTGCATCTCTTGTTTAGTTGGATTCCCATTTCTCATTGAACATTGGGGTAGTGATAGATTGGGGACAAGTAAACCTACATAGGAAAGGGCTCATGTAGAACAATATATGAGACTAGTTACTTTTTAGAACACAGAAAAATCAAAGGTATGTAATAATTTATTTATTTAGAATATATAATTTGATTCAAATGTCAGAGCTCATGGAGAGTACTTCCTAGCCATGGTACATGCAATCGACTAGTAATGGAATAGAAGATAGTTAGAAAAGATGGATGAGTAAATTAAAAAGCAAGACCAACATATTTTAATATTAGAAACAATGTTTCTGAGCAATCAAACCAAATTCTTTTTCAAATTGCAATAATAGTCAACACACTTCTTCATGTAGTAATTCACAAGGTTCTATTCAAATTGCAATAATAGTCAACACACTTTTTCAAACTGATGTGCAATTTTTTTTTCTATTCTAGGTAGTGGGGAAATTATGATGATATGTAATTTTTCTATTCTATGTGGTGGGTGAATTAAGATTATATATTCTGAATAAATATTAGTGATAATATTTAATGTCTTTATAAATTATTATAATTGACATTTAATAGTGTCATTATAGATTAGTTAAGATGACATTTTAAAATGACTCTATAAATTATCATTACTGACATTTTCAATTATCAGTATATCTTTAGAATTAAGATACTTTGAGTGAATAAGAAATTAATATCTAATGAAGGGTCAGTCTGATATGATCGGATGAAAGTTTTGGCTCGCACATGAGCTGAGTTTATAGATGAGATTACATGAAGGCTAACTCAAGTATACGTGAATATCAATCCATGTAGAAGCATTGAGTGTGAAATTATGATTAATTTTATTGCTTTATTAATTGATTAATTAAAAAATTAATCATAATTTTAATATTAATATTTACACTAGATTATTTACATAATTGTTCAGATTAATCATAACTATAACATTAATTTAATTAATTAATATTATTGATTAATTGAATCAATTAATAATAATGGATAATATTTAAGTGAAAAGACACCCTATATTTTTTTCATCTTTTGCAAGTAACCCTTCATCCCTATGAAAGAAACTTCATTCCTTCTACTCAAATCACTCAATTCTCAAGTTGTGAATTCTTCTCTTGAGTTCTCTTCTCTCTCTCCTCTATTAACAGTTCTAAGGCTTTGAAAGTTTGACAAGGCTCAAAATTTATAGTGCTCCTATTTTGAAACATAAGTCATTATATCTTAGAAGACAATTGATGATAAACTATAAACACCTGGGTGGGGGCAATATCATCTTAAGGAAAGAATGTCTAGTCTTCACCTCGACCTTAATACTCTTATTTGTAGGGATAAGCTTATCCGAAGGGGTGTGTCGATATCCGAAGGGATAACTTGACAACTGACAAGATTAAGTCGACAATGATGATACCAAAAGGGGTGTGTCTATTACCCGAAGGGGTACATTGATAACCAAAAAAGTGTGTTGAGAGTACAAATGGGAAAGGTCTACGTCTCTATATTGAGCTCCATTGGTTCAAGTCATCGACTCATTGTCGAGATGACTAACTGGCCCAATTGTTGGATTAACATCGCCAATTCCATCCATATAAAATTCCAACAATCTTAAGATAATATTTGTCATTATGGTGACCATTAGTCCTACTCAGAAAAATTAGAGAAATTCTCCGTAATCATTTTCAAGTGATGACAATAAAAGACAATGTATTATTTGAATAAAATGTACCTTATATGGTTACTATCAAAAGATGTCCCAGCGCATCTAAAAGTGAACATTAAGAAATGAGAAAGTTATTCACAAGGAAGAATAGAATTTCTCTATACAAGAACCATGCCTTAAAAGGTTGATGACAAAACTATAACATGGGTATATAGCAATGATGTTCAAGGCTTTCTGGGGGTCATTTGATTAAAATAACAAAGTTAAGGATAATCACTTTAAATTATCCAAAAAGAGGGCTCATGAAAGACTTTAGATAGAAGATCAAGCCACTTGGACAAAAACTAGATTTGAGTCTAACTCAATGAAGCCTAAGTGGAAGTTAAAATAGATGAGTTAGAAGGATTACATCACATGTGTTGCAATTAACAAAGAAATTGAGTCAAGTGTCACTTAAATAGTAAATGCAATCTGATTAGCACTCTAATCAAACGACCACTGGCTCGATGAGATTATAAGACCAAAGGATGCATAGTTCTTGAGTCATGTTTCTCTCAAAAAGTAAATACAATCCTAGTTAGCACTCCAATCAGACAACCGTAGCTTTGACTCGACAAGATTGGAAAACCAAGAAATGTATACTTCTTGAGTTGAGTGTCTCTTGAAGAGTAAATATAATCATAGTCAACACTCTAATTAGACGACCATAGTTTTAGCTTAATGATATTGGAAAATCAAGGGATGTATACTTCTTGAGTCGAGTGTCTCTTGAAGAGTAAATCTAATCATAGTCAGCACTCCAATTAGACAACCACAGTTTTGGCTTAATGAGATTGGAAAATCAAGAGATGTATACTTCTTGAGTCGAGTGTCTCTTAAAGAGTAAACGTAATCTTGGTCAGCATTCCAATCAGATAATTATAGCTCCAATTACCAAGATGCATATTTTCTAAATTGAGCACTTTTTGAGAACAAGTGCAATCTTGGTTGTCATCCTGATTATACAACCACAATTTTAACCCAGTGAAATCAAAAGATTGGAGTTATGGAGACTTACTTTTAAGCAAGATTGAGGTCCTTGAAGTGCTTTAAAAATACTAGAAAAATGGTTGAAAAATCAACTAAGTAAGATCATCTATAGTGATTGAGGGAGAGAATGTAGGATATATTGCTTAAGGAATGTTTCTTGAGGAAGAGCAACATTCAATAATAAACTATATCTCATTCACCTTAATTCAACAATGTTATGGCTAAACATTGAGAAGATGATAAAATCTATGTTGATAAGTTTTTGGTTTATCTTGGAAATTATGGGAGTTGTCCTCTTGACAAACCACAAGCCCTAGTGAGATAGTATTAAAAAATTTTCAATGACATTGAAAGATCACGAAGCTTATAATGGAGCTAATAAATGTGAGGGTATTTGGGTAAGGTATAAATACCAAAATTGGGAGCTCAAAGAATTAATTGCATAAAATATATCAATATGTGCTAATATATAGATGATATATTATGATATCTAAGAAATTATGAAAAGGGCACTAGTGTAAAATGGTGAGTTTTGAAAAGATTTAATAACATTAATTAAAGCAGTATCTCATGGTGAAATTTTCATTCAATATGGCGAATTGTAGGGATCTGATGGTTAAAAAATAACCTACCAAGAGAATAACTATATTGCATGTCTAGGTGAATGAGTCTAAAACTCAACATTTAAATCAAGTAGTGATAATCCAATCATGTTGATTGGTGATCGCAAGATCATGGTTCAAAAGGGACAACTAAGCTATAAGATTTGAGGCATTTAGGAGTCATTACTCCAACTCATTCCTGGAGACAAAATGTACGACTTGTAAAATGAGTAAAGGATGAACAAATGTTCTTAATGATTTATGTATTATATCGTAAAAGGTATAATATGGTATTACAGGATACTCTTAATAGGAGATCACCTATATAAGTGTGAAGATGGATTGCTTCAATGAACAATTAAGAATCCCAAGCTTTGTCCATAGCCAAAACAGACACAATAAAGAATCCGTAAAAGCCTAGGGGCTATTATGTGGATATGGTTGTCTTGGTTTACACCAACAACTGAACAATTCAAGACATAATTCATTGAACAACTAAGCAAATATGATCATATTCTAATACAAAAGTTTCAAAGCTACAAGATACCTCTCCTAATGTAATAGTCTTTCGACAAAACTCTTGTTTGAGATTTGAAACTTATCCATAATTTCTATTCATGTGAGGATTGTTGAAAAATTAGTTTTGGTAACAAATAAATTAAATAAGGATAAAACAACTATTTTACAAGTAGACCATCGTAAACTAATTTCTTGAGTAAATGCAAAATTAATGTCTAATGAAGAATTGGTCTGGTATGATCAGACGAAAGTTTTGACTCACACACGAACTAAGTTCATGAATGAGATTATATGAACGTTAACTCGAGTATGAGTGAATGTCAATCTATGTGGAACTATTGAGGGGGGTGTGAAATTAGAATTAATTTCATTGATGGATGAAAAGATTAATCATGATTGTAATATTAATTAATTAATATTTACAATAGATTAATTAAATAATTAATTTTATTAATCATAACTATAACATTAATTTAATAATTAATATTATTGATTAATTAAATTAATTAGTGATAATGGATAATATTTAAGTGAAAAGATACAATTCATGTGTCTTTCCTCCTCTGGGAAGAAATCTTTCACCACTTGAGAGTAACCCTTCATTTTTATAATAGAAGTCTTATTCTTTTCATTCAAATAACTCAATTCTCAAGTTGTGAGTTCTTCAAATTCTCTTCTCTCTCTCTCTTTTCTTAAGAGTTTCAAGTCTTTGAAAGTTCCTTAGGGCTCAAAATTTATAGTGCTCCTATTTTGAGACATAAGTCATTGTATATTGGGAGACGACTGTCGATAAACTATAAGCACTTGGGCAGAGAAATATTGCCTTAAGGAAATAAGGTCTAGCCTTCATCTCCACCTTAATATTCTTATCCATAGGGATAAGCTTACGTGAAGGAGTGTGTTGATATTTGAAGGATAACTAGACGACTGACAATATTAAGTAGATAATGACAATACCAAAAGGGATATATCTATTACCTGAAGGGGTACCTCGATAACCGAAAAGGTGTATCGAGAGTATAAATAGGACAAGGTCCACGTTGTCATACCAAAAAATAATAATCCTAGTTAACATCATTGACTATCTCTGGGTGACAGGCCTGACCCCACGAAAGTTTTCCACCGGCCACCAGGGTAAATCGGGAAGCGCACACGACGGCCAGCCCAGAAGCCTAGCATCCTTTAATTACGCCCCCCATTTGGAGGAAAAATTCCTGCAAATACGCCGTAGTTGGGGTTCGAACCGCGGGTGTCTGGGAGACAACCTGGATGTCCTACCGTGGCACCATGGCCCCAAGGACCCACGTTGTCATACCAAGATCCACTGGTTCGAGTATCAACTCATCATCAAGATGACTAATCGTGTCTAATTGTTAGATCAACACTGTTGATTCCTTCCATATAAAATTCCAACACATTTTAGACATTATTCTTATTCTTTTGAAGCAAAAGATGATAACCTTTATCTGAGGTCCTTCCAAGACTATCCCACTACATAAGGCATACTCAACCATAAGATTACTAACAACAAATCTGTAATCGATCACCAATTACATATTCACTAAATCCATAAATATCACACATGACACTCACTATATCACCATCAAGGACAAACCGAAATAATAGATCATTAAAACAAATATACACTAATAAATCATCAAAATAAATATCCACTAATAGATCATCAAAACAAATATCCACTAATAGATCATCAAACAACCACATAACTCAACATTTACTGTCATAAATCATTAGAAATCAACATATCACAATATCTGATCTCACAATATACCTCAACCTCAAACCATCCTCAACAATAATCAAACATAGTAACTCCCCAGTGACCAATTTTCATCTTATCGGTACCCTAATATCCAAAA
>JBBMJZ010000126.1:4685044-4695083 GCA_037833815.1 Zingiber zerumbet
TGTCCACTCGGTCACTCGAGAGTAGTGGCGGCCTTTGAGTGGTATAGTTATCATCGATCCGGTCTCTCGACCATACAGGGGTCATGGTGCAGAGAGGTGGGCAGGGTGACCATCTGTGCATACGTTGTTGTTATTATACTTATGTTGTTGTTGCTTACTTATGCTGTGGTTTTAGTATATCCACATGATAGATATGCTACATATGTTGAGTTATATACCTGTGGTATGTGTTTAGAACTGGCTTACTTATTGGTAATATGTATATACCTCACATGTTACCCTTGTAGTTATAAGCAGTACTGTAGCTGATCCTTACTACTCCTAACCTTCTATTACTAGCCTAAGATATGATTTCAGGTATGGACATTTATTATGATAACATGGTAGTATCTGCTATTTTTCGTATGAGACTGTATATCTTTGAATCTCTAGTACCTTATTATGTTTATGTACTATCTATCTATTACCCGCTGAGTCCCACCACTCACCACCCCATGAACTAGTTTATTTCGCCAGATAGCAGGTAAAGGATTTATGGAGTCGCTTGGAGATTCTGTCCGCCAGTCCCATGTCACATCGAGCGACTTCTGCCGTTATTGCATCCGTTCGTATTATTGGTTTTGGACTTATTGATGTATATGTATCTTTTGTATGGAGGTCAACTTTGTGATTTCTTATATTTAGTTTGATGTTGTCGTGTCAAGACGAGTCGGCTCACAATTTGTTGTATTGTGGTTTTGTGATCGTTATTTTATGGCTTCTGTTGTGTTTTGTTTTAGTCGTGTGGGCTATTACCCCTTCGTCTTCTTCCTCCAGCTTCCTTTTGGTGCCACGGTCTAACTTCTTTTCTGCTTTCTGTCTGCCCCCTTCTTCCTCCGGCCTCTTCCTGTCGTCCTCTCCCCACAAGACCTTAGCAAGTAGTTTTCTTCTTTACTTCTACATTTCTCCATGGCTGAAGAATCATTCTCCGCTTGGTACGCACGAACTCGCTCTACCTTTCGCGAATCTGATCGGTTTATCACTACAAAAAAAATCAGGTTTACCGACATAATATTATTCCGTCGGTAATCTCCGATGGAAATTAGCTTCCGTTGGTAATCTCTGACAGAATTAAATTTCCGTCGATACAATGATGGAAACTATTTATTAACGAGGGAAATTCAGGATTACCGACGGAATCTAAATTCGGTCGGTAATCTCCAACGGAATCTAATTTTCATCGGTAATCCTGATATAAACAAAAATATCAGGATTACCGATGGAATCTAAATTTCGTCGGTAATCTAGATTCCATCAGTAATCCCAAAAATAAAATTAGGGCACTGGCCCTTCTCCTCTCGTGTGCTCGGTTTCCTCCTCTATGGCAATTTCGGCGAGATCTCTCTTCTTCGGCGATTCCGGTGTGATCTGTCCTTTTTGGCGATTCCGGTGTGATCTCTCCTCTCCGATGATCTTCAGGTAAGTTCTCTCCTCTCCTCTCCATTTTTCTCCTCTCCTCCAATCGCTACCACACGGCTGGCGGCTTTGTCGGCCACTAGCCGCACGCTGGTGGTTGTGCCAGCCGCTAGCAAGTGGGCGGCCGCTTGTCGGGGCTGCTAGCAAGCAACCGACGACTGTGCCGGTCAGCTGCTAGCAAGAGCCGTCCAGCTGCTAGCAAGTGGCCGGCAACTATGCCGAGCGCTTGCAAGTGAACGACAGCTGTGTCGAGCGCTTGCAAGCGGTCAACGGCTGTGCCGACCGATGGATGTGTTGGCTGCCAGCAAGTGGTTTCTACTATAATTTTTTTCTCTATTGTGTAGGGACACAAAAGAAATGGGGAATATTATATGAATATATGGAGTACTAAAGGAGGAGATAAGAGATGGCTTGGTATTTTATATAACTTGCTAGCTAGCCAACTAATACAGAATGACTCAAGCTAGCTAGTTAAATTGATCCAATTGTTAGTATTGATCCAATCTTTTAAACTATTTAAATGAGGTTTCAAAAAATTCAAAATTTTAGTTTGTG
Source organism: Zingiber zerumbet (assembly GCA_037833815.1). Classification (NCBI taxonomy): domain Eukaryota; kingdom Viridiplantae; phylum Streptophyta; class Magnoliopsida; order Zingiberales; family Zingiberaceae; genus Zingiber; species Zingiber zerumbet. The sequence goes on from JBBMJZ010000126.1 coordinate 4,687,055, forward strand.
TACCTTTCTTAATAATGATTATAAGCTAGGTTTTCCCTCATGACTAGAGATTTTAGCTAGGATGGGCAGGGTCTTCATATATATTAAAATTGTCTGAAGATGTCTTCAACACATTGGCTAGGAATGTACCATCTACATGATTGATAAAAAATGATAATCTTGTCTGTGTTAAACCAAATCCTACTAAGATTTAATCCAACTTGTGTACTTTTAGAAAATATAGTATGCATTAGGTATTCATGGGTGGTTTTAAATTTCTTAGTGTCGCCTCATTAACCCAAAAATGAGCATGTAGATCCACCACACTTTTATCAACAGTTTTCAGTTAAAATTAATTCAAAAAAATATTGCAATTTATTGATGTGAGTTGAATTGCTAAACCCTAATATTCACTTAAATTATTAATTAATTAATCAATTTAATTTCCTTATAGAAAATGAAAATTGTGGTTCAAATTAAGTCGGGTTAATTTGTGCAAACATTATATATATATGCGATCAAAGAGATGATCGACCACATAAATTATTAGTACTGATAGTTTGTTTTTGTGTTTTTTTTACTTGTGAATGACATAATTCACTCAAATGCTTTTGGTGCAGCATGATCCACAAAATTCGCACTTCACACTTCATTAATTAAGATGTGTGAACCAACACATCTTCCCCTATACAGGGACTTACATGGTAGTTAGATGAGGCTATGCAGTTGGTTGTGAATTCTAATTTTTGTTACACTTTGTTCAATTGATATGATGTTGTATTGACTCATGAACTAAGTATCAATCAGCTATTGAACCTCAACTTCAAAATCCTTTATGGCCTCGATTATTTGATTTTATTTAATTCATTACCACATCTTCTGATGCAGCCAAAATCCAAACTAGGTACTATACCAATATAACATCCAATATAGTTAGCTATAAGCTGACACTATCCTCTAAAACAATTTTAGATTCAAAAACTACTAGATTGTTCCGTTGAGAGAAGGATAGGATGAAGATATTCTTACAAAGAGATGAAGGTGGAACGAAGCGAAAGAGGTACAACATTGAATATGCAACAAATTTTACAGATGTGATAGCAAAGCGCTCACATCTGTAAAATTTGTTGCATATTCAATGTTGTACCTCTTTTGCTTCGTTCCACTTTCATCTCTTTGTAAGAATATCTTCATTTTATCCTTCTCCCAACGGAAAAATCTAGTAGTTTTTGAATCTAAAATTGTTCCAGAGGATAGTGTCAGCTTATAACTAACTATAATAGGTTCATCAATTTCTAAGACTTCTAAATCATCTGAAGATCCTAGAGCCAGGGCTCGTCCTAGTTCTTCTTCTACGAGAGACTCAAGACCCACAGGACTCTGATTAGGTTTGTATAACTATAACTTACCTTTTTTTTTGTTTATCACTTATAAAACATGTAAAATATATTTATTTTATTTTGATATTAATTATAATATGCTCACCTCTAATTGTATTACATTTTCTCAGGAACAATTCGTTACCACAAATAGATATCCAAAATATGATCTAGGTGTCTTTTTTTGTTGACATATAAAATTAGTTAAATATTATACTTTTTTAGTGCATTGCTCTCACTTCCTTTCTTGCATATTTGATGAGTGTGATTGTAATGGTTTATAGAGGAAGTCTTTACCAGAGTTTTGGAGGGATCATCCTTTTGTAAGTAGTTTTTCCCACTCAATTTTAATTATTAACATTTTTCTTTATTTGTTTGAGTATTTTTGAGAGATCTAATCATGAATAGTTGAGGCATGAATCATCTTTTTTTTTTTGAGGTTTCAACATTTCATTGTAGTACTACAAAATTATATTTTTTTTGTTTTGATATTTTAATCAACACATTTCTAAATATTATATTATTATATGTTTCAGGAGTTCCTATTAACATATTAATCATCTATGTGTATGTATTATTTGGAGTATTTTCTATCATGGTATATATTTAAATATCTGATTCTGTAAATTTGGATTTAGATATAGATATTTGGATAGTTTAGTTTGTTTCTATTATTATAATTTGTTTAGATTTTATTTATTTTAGATGATTGTGATTATTTTTATTTATATTAGTGTATTTGTATGGGTGTTATAGTTTATTTATGTTTGTATGGATTGTATGAATTATTAGGATGCATGAAATGTGTTTGTAGGTGTGGATATGATTGTTGTTTGTGATTGTATGGATGTGATTGTTTGTATATGTATGTATATATGAATTGTAAATAGGTTATAAAAAGGAATAATTTTTTTTTACCGACGGAATACCTATTCCGTCGGTAATTATCGTAATGGTTTATCGAAAGAAACGTTGTTTCCGTAAGTGTTTATGGACGAAAATAAACGATTCCGTCGGTATTTACAAAATTATTTATCGACGGAAATAGTATTTTCTTCGGTAAACACCAACAGAAACAACATTTCCGTCGGTAACCACTGCCACCGGAAGCACTATTTCTGGCATGATTTACTTATGAAAACGCTATTTCCGTCACTAAATTTTACTATGGAAATATTAATTCTATCGGTATATACCGACGGAATTGAAATTTCGTCAATATATCCATTTCTGACAAATTATCTTCCGACAACTGATTTTCCGTCGTAATTCCATCACTAAACAACTATACCGACAGAATTACGATGGAAAATTCTATCGGTAATCCTGTTTTGTTGTAGTATACCTTAAATAAGAATTACTATTACCAACTATCTAAGCATGGGATTAGACCATGAACATCTCATTCCTCACTGAGATGGCACGACGATGGTATAGAGGGGTGTCTGGATGGTGGGAATGATGAGGAGGGTCAACTGTTGCATCTCAAACTCGTTCAACTACTGCTCACAATCCATCTCAATAATAAGGAGAACTACAAGGATGAGAAAGATGGTGCCATCAATCCATGTGTCTTTTCCGATGCTACAAAGATGCTTCTTGGTCATGGTGATAGCCTTGATAGTGACGACCCTACCTCGCATGATAATCTTAGACTCCTAGATGAATTTCAACACACAGGAGAGTAAGCTATCAGCCCGCTCTATAAAATTCTTTGACGGAGAAGAAAAAAAATATTAGGTTTTTTTTTTTACGAAAAAATAAAGTTGTTTAGAGTTTTTTCCCCGATGAACAGTCAGGGGTTATAAGAAAGAAAAATGAGAATGGATACGCCATTCGGTTCCTTTCAAAATAAATATATTTTTTTAAGTAATATGCAAAATTAACTACTTTATTTGGTACATCATCGTTGTGTTTTTTTAAGTTAATTTTAATATCATTAATAGAAAAAGGTTCTTCGTTCTTATAAAAATAGGATGGCGGTTGATGAGTCAAATGAGAACGGAGAAAAGGCATCATCTGGCACTATAAACGCATTCGTCGATGCCTCGCTTTTTCTCCCTTACTTCTTTCTTTATTCTATCTCTCCCTCTCTTTCTCTCTCTCGTCGCGCTTTTTCCTCCTTTTTTGTCCTTTGCATGCGCATGTCACGGGAACAACTATTAACTCAATCGGGATACCCACTTCCGTTCCGGACCAGCGATTTTGCCTTTTATCAAGGATCGGTCCGTTCAACATCGCGGGTCGCATCACATCGCCATCGCTATCGCCATCTTGCCCACCGGTCTAAAACACACCGGCCACAACTGCTGCGCGATGATCTTCCGCATGACGCTGGCTAGAGACGACGAAGAGGGCGCAGCGTCCCGTTAGATCCAGAGCGGCGTTTTGGGTACATCGAGAGGCGACGCGACGGGGGAGAGAAGTGTCGTGGGCGGCATTTCGTCTACTACTGACCAATAGACGAGCTAGGCCCACCGGGGGTGTACGGACGTTAGCTTGCATGGATCCTCCGTACGCTACGAATTATTGTTTTTTTTTTTTTCCGGAAACCTAAACAGGCTCTTTATTTAATGCGGACCGTGGGAATGAACGGCCTACCCTTGAAATCGGCGTTTTAAAAACTAATCCAGACCGGTGAACTTGACTGATTCAATCAGCCGGAACATTTGTTCTTCGGGAGATTAATTAATCTACCTTTAGCTGAGGAAGGAAGGAAGGAAGGAAGCGTTTGGAAATTTTTTTACTTATTTAAAAATAAGTTTTATAGAAATTATTTTAAAGTTAGTAAAGAATTAAAGTATAAAGGGTTTGAAAATAAAAATCAAAAAGTTAATATAGGGTAAAGTTAGAGTGTTTGATGAATAATTACTTTTAAATTTAAGTTTTTAGTTAAATGATAATAATATCTTTAAACTATATAAATTATTATTTTTTAATTATCTAAATATAATTTTGATAGTATTTGTTTATATAATTATTATTATATTTTAAATATGGTATCAAAATTAATTTTTTTATAATGAAAAAATATATAAAATTAATAACAATAAAAATAAAAATTGATAAAAATTTATATAAATACACAAAAATATATATAAAAAATTCTAGAAATACAAATTATATAAAAATATAAAATAATATTTTAAAAAATAAATATCGCAGAAGTGTGGTGGTAATTATGTAAAATGATAAATTTATTAAGACAAAAAATATGGTGATAATTATGTAAAATGATAAATTTATTAGAAACATAAATGTCAACTTTTAATTTTAGACCCTTAAACAAAAAAACATAAGTAAGAAAAAGCATCAAATTCTTACTTCTAGCTTTTGAGAAAAAGTTTTTGAAACTGAAACAGAAATTGACATTCATAAACACTCAAAAGTACTTCCGTGTAACTAGAATTTAAGAAGCGCTCAGTAGAAACTCTACCAAACACTCCCTAAGAGTGATGAAAAATGGACAAAAATATTAATATGAATTTTCTTTTGATTGTTTAATTAATATTATATCCTTGCTAAGTTTAAAAAATAAGAGATTTCTAACTTTCTTTTCAGGTTATTCACCCCCTTTAGCTAACCTAACATGGAACAACAATTAGTATTAGAGTCCAATAGCCTCAAAAGGACTAACTGCCAATTGAAATAAGAAGATGATGACCATATATAGCATATACCCGCCAACATTTGAGGGGGAGTTATCACTGTTGGGACACTTCAGAGCTTGGGGGGGGGGGGGTGAATATCTCCGTCGCTTCGCTTCAATGATGATGTGCAGCGGAATAAACTTGAAGCAAACTCCTCCAATGCTAACAATAGGATTTACTTGGTATCCACCTCAAGAAGAGGTGGCTAATCCAAGAATCCACACTCGAGCACACACTCTACTATGTAAACACTCTTTTTTGGAAACAATCCAGATGCAGAGAAGCCTCGTACAAGCTCTCAATACAACAAGAAGAAAAGAGAAACAAATACAAATGAAATCTTATAAGATTTATAATAATGAAATCCTAGCCTGCTCTCTTCTTGTTTGGAGACACCTCTTGATATTTGAAAAATGTAGCAACACTTTTACTCCAAGAGCCTTCAAGAATCGCCGATAGTCAGCTTGAGAGGAATCAAGAGAGTTGTGTTGAACAGTGTCGCTGAAAGTGTTCTTAATTTATTAGCCGAGTCGATTAAGAACATTTCTATTTGCGCAAGAATCAACCATAGGTGATTAAGCTTCCTTGCTTAATCACCCACCGTAGCTATTGTTTCCTCATAGAAAACCTTAATTGCTTAGCCTAAGTGATTAAGCCATGCTGAATCGCTTAGCCTAAGCGATTAAGCTAGCTTCTGTTTCCTCGCGTCAAACATCTCTTAAGCGATCACCTTAATCATTATAGTCTTGGTAATCGATTAGGATAATCGATTACCAACACTAACTTCTTCCATCCAAGTCTAGGGTTCACTTCTAATATCCGGTCAACAATGACCTGTTAAAACTCCTCAATGCCTAGCATTTGTTCAATCTTGACCTGCTAGGATTTCGTCACCAAGTATCAGGTCAATCTTTTAACCCACTTAGACTTTTCTCCTCATACCAAGTATCCAGTCAATCCTTTGATCTACTTAGACTTCTAATCACTAAGTGTTCAGTCACCCTTGACCCACTTGGACTTACTATCTCGTACCAAGTGTCCAATCAGTCTTGACCCACTTGGACTTACCAATCACCAGATGCCCGATCAACCATTGACGTACTTGGATTTCTATATGTCTGACTTCACTCACTACAACTTTGACCTGACTTCACTCACCAGGAATTTCTTTTTGCCTATCTTCGCTCACTATGACTTTTCACCTAGTTTCACTCACCAGGATTTTTCTTCTGTCCAACTTCACTCACTAGGACTTTTTACCTGACTTTACTCACCAGGATTTTCTACACTAAGTGTCCGGTCAACATTGACCCACTTAGATTTTCTTCTTCTGCCAACCTTCCCATTAGACTTGCCCTTGCTTAACTTCTAGTTAGGACTTCCCAGTCAAGTATCCGGTCAACTTTGACTTACTTGACTCTTCTTCACATCAAACCGGTCAAACCTTGATCAATCTTCCCATAACGGATAATTGGATATGTAATCTCCACATATTATCAAACATCAAAATTTAAACATCAAGACTCAAGCTTGAGCCAACTCAAGATTAATCAAACTGGTCAGCCTTGACCTAGGAAAATTACACCAACAATCTCCCTCTTTTTGATATTTGACAATACGTTTAAGTTAGGTTAATCCCATAGCCTCAACTTCTTCTTCATGCTAAAGCATGAATGAGGGTTTTCTTCATTCTCTCCCTTTCCAAGAGGATATCCTCCCCCTTTAGGTAATGAGGGCTTCCTAACTTAAACCCTACATTCTCTCCCTTTGGCATACATCAAAAACTCTCCCCCTGAAGAGTTACCTACATGCTATTCACAACGTCACAATAAAGGTCACATACCCTTCATTGTGCCTAAATGCTCATCCTAGAGCATACATAACAATGAAGGTTTAAAAACCTGGCATTTGGTTGTTAAAAAAATTATGTCTTTAAGGAGTAGCTCCCCCTCAAAACATGCTCTAAATTTCTATCATTGCACCAACAATGACTTGGAGTTCCGAAACTTTTAGCAAACCCAAAACTTTAAAGTGGCAAGGTTCAATAATCAAATTGAATGCAAACCTCATCCCAAACTTTAACTTAGTCTCTCTTAACCATTCTAATCTTGTTTTCATCATGAAAACTACCCTTAAATGTTCATAAATGAATTTCTTAGGGTTAAGGATGGTTAACACGACTAAACATGGCTTATTCAACTTAAATAAACTTATTTAAGCTAAAATTAGGATCTTAAGCTCTTAAACAAAGCTCTTAATTGCTTAAGACCAGCTGTAATCGATTGAAGTTGGGATTCAATTGATTCTCGAGTGTTAATCGATTATTGTAATTGATTAAGACCTTTAATTGATTGCTGTAATCGATTCCGTGAGCTACTATACTCACGAATATTTACTTAATCATTAGCCTAATTGATTAGAGTTGGTAATTGATTGTTGTAATCGATTACGATATCTTATTTATGAAATTCAATCCTCTCTGAATTTAAGAATGCCCCAAAAATTTTACAAAATTATTTAGAAAATATAAAAAAAATTTGTAGACATTATTTAAGGTATATACTATCATGAAAAAAATAGTTTTATAAGAAAATACATCTTATTTTTAAATATTGACACAAAGTTAGAAACTGTTGAAAATTTTAATGTTTCTTCCAAGTTTGTGTCTAACTATATAATGGTGATTCCTATCAAAATATAGCCTTCACCAAGGTTTTCCAAAGCATATTTGAAATCATTTTCAGAACCAAATTTTCAACCATGATCTTTGGGCTAAATGCATATAACTTGTACATTTACTTTCCCCATGATTGGATAACACATAATTATGTGTTTTGATGAAATTAAAACTCAAAAAGATGTACTAAATCAACATCTTGAGTTTTGTTCATCCTCCTAACATCTCACTTGTCTCTAATGTGCACTAAAATACATACAAGTCACCTTTGTTGGGGTTGCAAGGTTGCAAACATAGTCCCACATTGAAAACACATGGGAAAGATCATGGGTTTATAAGAGAAA
>JBBMJZ010000126.1:4777973-4799292 GCA_037833815.1 Zingiber zerumbet
TTAAACTAGTTCGGTCTAATTTGGATGGCTATTATAGGTAAATAGAAAATGTGATTGTTTTTTACGAAATAAACGTCAAAAATTTTCCTACTGAAAACTTTTTTAAATTTTTATTTCCATTGTAAATAGGGTATTAAAATCCCTCAGTTTTGTTCTCCTCGCCTTGCCAACCTCCTCGCCGCCGCCTTATTCATTCAGTTTCTTTTTCTCTTTCCCCGTGCCCACCTCCTCACTGCTGCCGACCTCCTTCCGAGCTCTCTTCCCCCGGAGAGAAACCTTCGCCGTTCGGACCCACTCGTCGCCCCCTCCTTCCATTGTATCGCTTTCGTCCCCGATCGTGCGCACAGGTCAGCAGCCGGCGACTCCTTTTTCTCAGACCCAAAGGCTGCCGCTGGGAAGGTCGGAGATGGCGATGATGATTGCGGCAGCGCGGCGGCTGGGGGGTCGATCTGGTGCGGTTCCACCATTGGCGAGCTTGATGCTTCGTTCAGCGTCGCTCCAAACCATGTCAAATTCGTTCAGGGAGGAACGGGACACCTTCGGTCCTATCTTGGTCCCCGTCGACAAGTACAACCCCATCCAAAGATATTTTTTTTTCGGATTACTCTCTTTACCGCTTGATTCGTTCATTCATGCCCGATATATGTTTTTTTTTTGTTTGTAAGTGGTTTCGATCATTTGTTTTTAGATTGTGGGGTGCACAGACACAAAGATCGCTTCAGAACTTTGACATCGGCGGGGAACGGGAGCAGATGCCAGAACCGATCATTAGGGCATTTGGCGTTCTTAAAAAGTGTGCTGCCAAGGTGTTTTAATGCGCTTATTTCTATTAATTTTCTGAGATGTGCCTTTTGGTATCTGATGGCGTCCTTTCGTTTGCTCGAGCTCCTCCTCTCCTTAACTCGTTTTGTATCTAAGTTTTTATAGTCTCTGAGGTGGCTAAGCTTCGATGGCATGCGGAACACTGACGTTACCAGCATGGCCCTCCGACGCCGAAGTTAGAACCAGATTCGTAAAGTGAGAGAGAGAGAGAGAGAGAGAGAGAGAGTTTAGAGTGTTCAAGAGTTCTGTGGAGAAGAGGTGCCCTTGCACGCAAGAAGAAAACTATACCTTAACTTACCTCCCTAGATTGTTATATAGCCATCGGAAATGAATCTCTACGTAGCTAACCTTGGGAAGACGGTTAAGGGACCAAAGGGCAACAACCGTTGAAGGGAATCTCCACTTGAGATCCCACATACTCAATAACTATCCATTTGAGGGGAGGTTAGGGGACATCAGTTGAAAGGAATCTCCACACGGGATGCCACATACCCATTGGCTATCCATTTGAGGGGAGGTTAGAGGACAATTGCTGCAGGGAATCTCCACGTAGGATGTCTCATGCACTCCAGATCGTTGGCAATTGAAGTCAAGTGCCAATTTGACCAAACACCTAACTTTGGGATGCATCTCCCGAGTCCAAATGGGTCTTCACCAAGTGAGCACTAAGTGTTGAGGGAATGGATCCTGAGCCTTCCTGAGCCCAAGTGGGACATTCCTCCACGAAGGCTTAGTACTCGGGAAGGGAATTGGTACATCAGAGGTGTTGGGGGAATGAGGTCGGTGAGTTGGAAGTGATGTTTAGTATTTTGGATTGAAGATCTTGAGAGGCCTTCCCGAGTCCGAATGGGATGTCGTTTGAATAAAGGCGAAGTGCTCGGGGATGCCGGGTGCTTGGGGATGTCAAGTAATTTGCAAATGAGTCTAGCCGGTCAAGAAGTGAGACCGGCTGCTAGGGAAATAACCCGGGTACAGTATCCTTTCCGTTGTGGAGTTGAAGCATGAAAAATGGAACTTTTATGTTTGTCTAGCGTGATCCATTCGGAAAGTAATTGTTGCATCCTTTTGTAAACATTAACTATGTACGATGTTTTATTAGCTCCACAGGTAATTCTTAGCTTGTCAAGTTGTTAAACAATTCTCTTTCACATGAAAAGGTGGAAGACTGACTTGTTACTCATTGTAGTAATTGTTTCCTTGTTAATGAAGATGTTGCCAAGTTATTCTGCTACCTAAATATAGTGTTATGGACACAATCCACCTCCTGATCAATCGAAAAGGGGTGGGCTCAACCTTAGTAAAGAAAGTAAATCACTTCACAAATGAATGTAACAGCTTACTCATGGAGAGAGTTTGTTATATCGACATGACAACTTGGATCTAGATAATTTGAAAGAAGAAAAGGAATTGATAGACGGATGTAAGGAGGAAAAGGAAGAGGCAGAAGGATGAAAAAATTGACTGTGATTGAACACCTGACCTAATGGAAGAATACAAAGACTTGGGAAATAAATTGCTAGAAGGAAGACCAAACTACACCTCTCGTCCTCTCTTTGAGTCTGTGTCTTGTTGAGGGGAAGAAGAGAGGAAAGAAGGGGAGAACGTTACGTGAGGGAAGAAGGAAAGGATTTTTTTTTTTTTGGGGGGTGGGGGGTTGTTTCTTTGTAATAAGAAATGTAAGAAAATAACAATTTTACAACTCTGATTGTCATTCATACAGTGTTAAAAAGGACTTTTCAGCACTTTTCCTCTCTTTCTCCCTTCTTTCACCTGAGAAAAGAAATCCAAAATGTCTTTTCTTTCTAATTTCTGAACAACTAAAATAGATGAGGGAAATGATTCCTTTCTCATCCCTTCTCTATTTGGGCCCTCTTCATCTTAACTAGACAACATAAATATCTCCCTCCCCCCCTCTCCTTGTGCTCCTTGCCTGATTATGCCATCTGCTTCCATAAACCGCTATTTACTTCACAGTGAAGAATATTTTACTCTTGTTGCTACCACCATCATTGTTGTTGATTCCACTTCGTATTGATATTGAAGCCTTGGCATTTTCATTTGTTGCTAATATTGTGGACATGATCCTACAATGGCAATCATAACATATAACTTATCAATCCTATTTTGACTTGACATAAAAATTAAGTTATTGCTTAGGTACATAAGAATCATTATCATTTGTAGAAAAAAAATAATTTGGTTGTATATATGGAAAATCATATATTAGTTAACTGACACATATATATTTGTGCGCGCTTATGACTACTTGTCTTTCTTTTATATGTTTGGACAGGGCGTCTTGCATTTATTTTGTGCATCTGTTTCTTATTTGTTTATTGTGTCTCTATCTTTTAAACCTCTTGAAATGCAAGAATTCCTTTTGAGACATGCCATCTTGATCTGTTACTGAGATTTGCTTAGTAATTATGTCAGTTGCCTAGGTTCTCAATTTTTGATATGTTGATGATAGAGAAAGTGTAGGTCAATGCAGGATATTACATGTTTCTGTTATTTGTCATTTCCTTTTCTCTAATACTAGTTTTCTTCAAAATGCATAATTGCTTATTATGCATTCCATTTTTTTCGTTTGTGTTATTCGTCCTCTGAATTTTACACTGCATGGAACAATGCTGGCCCTTTGTCTGTTCATTTACACACCTTAGTCCAACACTTATGCAGGTAAACATGGAGTATGGTCTTGATCCAACTATTGGAAAAGCAATAATCCAAGCTGCTCAAGAAGTTGCTGAGGGTAAATTGAATGATCATTTCCCACTAGTCATTTGGCAAACTGGAAGTGGGACACAAAGCAACATGAATGCGAATGAGGTTAGTCTAGGGAGGTCTAACTACATAATCTTTGACACAAGCAAATTAGCAACTACATGTATTAATGCTTATTGTTCATGTTACTTCTTGTCATCTGCTAATAGTTTTTTTATTCTTGTACTGCAAAATTCTCATCTCATTTATTGCTTTACTAGAATTTGTGAAGTTTCAACATTTCTGCTTCGTGTTTCCATCAGTATAAAAACATGTCTATCTATTCAAAATACACAATAGTGAAATTTTTTATTTATCCAGCAACAATGTAAAATAATTGTACCAGAATTTCCAATGATGTTTATAGTTGATTAATGGATAGAAAAACTTTGGTTAATCTAAAAAGTGATTTAAGAGTTTTGAACAAGGTATTGAAAAGCGGTTCTAAGTGGTAGGAGGTTAACCAATTGCCTAATCCCCTAGGTAGTATGCAGGATCTATGTGGCCTATATTAAAATATTGTGAAAATAGGATATACACTCTAGTTTATAATTATAAATTCTTAAATCATATCAAATCGCAAGAGCACATGCAGTGTTCTACATGGCGGCCGAGATGGCCACCTAGGCGTCGCCTAGGCAAGAGGCGGGCATCAACTGCACCGCCTTTGCCTTAGGCGGTGCTATAGGCGGTCAAAGATGATGTGAGATGGCGGGCGAGGTGGTGGGTGAGGCGGTCAAGGCAGTAGGTGAGGTTGGGCAAAGAAAAAAGAGATTGGATCAGATGTAAATTGTATTAGAGGCTTATTAATGGAGGAGTTTATCGGATGAAGCATTATAGTGCGGGTATTGTAAGGACAAGTTTAAGCATGTTTTAAAGCATCTGACGAAGACAAAAAAAAGAGTTAGAGCTTATCTTGAAAATAACAAGAATAAGAAACGAGAAAGGGTGGAAGAACTAAAAGAAGAGATGAAGCAAGTAAATATGGAAGTAAATATGGATGTTGATGTAGAGAATGATGATTGTCAAGTGGAGGGAGATTCTTCTAAAAAGAAGTCAAAGCACCTTGGGGTTATTGATAAGTGGTCATCCGTAATCTTGCCATGTTGGATTCAAACTTTGAATTTTAAACTTAGGTTTTTTGTAAAAGTAATGATATTACTTTTTAGTATTAATATGGTGATAAATATTAATTATTTTGTTAGTTGCATTTATATATTTATTTGTACCTTGTATAAATTGTATTGTATGAAGTTTATTTATGCATAAACATCATTTAATTACATATATTACATAAAGAATGATGACTATTTATAATATTATGTATAAAAAATAATAAAAAAAGTTCAACCACCTAGGTGAGACTATGGATGTTATACCAAAATTCTGATTTTTTTTTCGTACATCGTATATTGCACTGGAATATTCGATATACACAAAAATCATATCGATACCATACCGAATTCGGTAAGGTTAAATTCCATACTGCTTAGTATAAAATTTCGGTATCGGTACGGTATACTAAAAATTTTAATATAAATGTTATATTGATACTGAAAATTTCGGTACGGTATTATACCTTGCTGAAATCTTTCGTATATTGTTAAATCAACATGGTTTGGTATATTTCAGTATAATATGTGTGATATACCAAAATTTAGGTATTTTTTCCACCCCTAGCCGAGGCGGTAGGCGGTTACTAACCGCCCTGCCATGACCTACCATCATTTACAACATTAAGTACATGCTAAAATTGCTAAACACTTAACAACAACAAAACACATCCTATTTCACCTTGCAACTAATAGAACAAAAATCACAATAAAGCATAAAATTCTTAATGATAAATTTTTTGCAAGAAAACACAATATATTCATAATTAATTTCATCTTATTGCAATATATATCCTTTTCCATCCATCCATTGAGTTGACTTTTGTATTGAGTTGACTTTTGTCTTATCATTGAATTGACTTCCTAATCTAACCTAGCTCTTTGCTTTTGCTGCCTACCCAAATCATTAAATGCCTAGCTACAGGAGACTGCCTAATAGGTAGAGGTTATTGAAACATCCTAGGTAGTTGCTAGGTCCCCCTTTAGAATCATTGATCTGAATTGGTTGTCATGTTGCCTTTCCTCAAGTTTGATAGAGAATAAGATCTATATAGCTGCTCCTAAATGGCAAGAACTAAAGGGCTTTATGATGATGGTGGTGCTAGTGGAATTAATGGGTTTACTCAATGGTAGTTTAGTATATTAAAGATGGAATATATAAAATTTAAGTTGAACAATATTAGCTGTAATAAGACAATTATTAGGATTGGTAGTGATATGGTATTTATAGTTGAGAATTTTAAGTTTTTGTAAAAATATAGAGGGGTCAAGAAAAGGATGATTAAAATTAAGGTGAGTGTCAAGTGTTCTTTACGATCGTAAAATACATTTAAAACTTAAAACGAAATTTTACAAACATGCAATTAGACTTGCTATGTTATATGAAACTGCATGTTGGGTTATGACTTGAATACATAAGCAGAAGATAAGAGTTGCAAACATGAAAATATTAAGGTGGACATACATGAATGAATAGGATAAGAAATGAAAACAATAGAGAGGAAGTTGGGGTTTCACCTATTGGGGGAAAACATCGGGAGACACGTTCAAAATGATACGAACACGTACTATGACGACCAATGAATTCTTTAGTTAGGCGATATAAAACTATGACAAATACACACATTAAATAAGGAGGGAAGGCCAAAGAAGACATGATTAGCAACGATAAAATATGATAAAATTTATTTAAATATAAATGATATAATAGGGTACAAAGTCCAATGACATAGAAGAATTTATATAGACGACCCCACTTAGTGGAATAAGATTTTTGTTGTTGTACTTAGTGGTAGTAGTCGTGGCAATAGAAGTAGCTAGGTAGTTAATGGGTTTACTAAGTGGTGTTAGCCATGATAATAGAAGTGACGATGACAATGAGGTAAGAAACTAAGTGATGAGGACATACACTACTAAGGATAACAATGAAGCTTCTTGTGGGTAAAAGTGAGCCTTGGCTCTTTAAACGCTATCTAGTGGGATTGTGAGGAGTGCCATTAATAGGAGGGAAGAAACTATGACACCTTTTTTCATTATATACTTATAGGAATGGTTAAATTTTCATGTTGTATAGCACTAGTGAAACTTCCGTTCTGCCTGCTCATAGGAGCTTTTATTGCATGGATAACCTTTTCCAGTGGTGCACTTGTGTTGACATAGTTACTAGTTGTGCACCTATGTCGACATAATGCTGCTTTATATCATCCTACCATTAGACAAGATTCTCCTCATCTCAGTTGGTATAGGCCGAGATAGAATTCTTATTGTAGGTGGGAATAACTGAATGAAGATGAAGGGGTGGAAGTTTGGTAAACAAGCCAGGAGGAGAAAACAAGTTATGAATTTAAATGGAGAAGAGAAAAGCTTTGCATAACAAAGAGAAGGGTTAGCTTCATGATGTTGTAAGAAAAAGTGGGGTTATGTTTGTGTTTTTGAGTCACGTAATCATGTAAGAGAGGTGGAAGGGGAAAGTGGGTATGATTAATTTATATGCTATACTTTGATAGGTTATTTTGTTACAATTATTTTAGTTATGGAGTTGTGTATTTATTTGATAAGTTAACTAGTTTATTCAAACGATCATGCTACATTATTAATAGTTTAAAAATTTAGTCCAAGAGGTCACATTCACCAACGGTTTAGATAAGGAATCACATTGGGGTAGTCTCCTTAGGTGATTTGGGCATCTATGTTTTCTAGTCTATCATCCATCTATTTCGGATGATGATTTTTCTCCAATATAAGAGATGAGTTCTAGTGATTCAAAAATGCTAAACCAAGTTTTAAGTGTGGTACATTGTTATATTGTGTTATACATTGTATGATTCTTATATATCATTTTTATATTTTGAAATATGAATTGATTAATATACTTCTTGAATATATTATTGTTATGTTTGTCAATATTATATTTTAGTAATGTTTTATATTAGTGACATATGCCTCCGCATATTGCTTATGTGCTACGTAGATTGTCAACTACCTACAATGTGGAAACACATAATAAACCTTGGTTATTTGTTAAAATGTTATTCAACTTAGTATCAACAAAGTTGACGAAACCAATACATATTGATTATCTATATAACTACAAATTTATAAATAATATAGCTATTTTTAATTATAAGTTGTAACTTATAAGTGTATACTCATAATTTAGTTATAGAAATTTACTAAAATTATCAATTATTCTTTAATATTATTTACTATTATTGTTTAATTTGTGGTTAAGTTCAAATTAATTAGAATTATATGTTTACACTTCATTAATGTATAGTTGACTAATATTAGGTAATTTGTTAATTAATAATAGTATATACTTTGTGTTCAAAATAAACCACCATAGACAAATATGACTTGATGATGACAAGGATGATGGTGACATATACTTAGAGATCTAATATTTTATTGATCTTATATTTTGAATACATATTTACTACCTCGTGAAGAACCTAGTCATTTATTATTATTATTATTATTATTATTTGGTAATCTAGGTATCCAGTTTTTCAATCGACTAATCCTGGAGGTGACAGACCATCTTACAGAAGTTTTCCACCGGTCACCACGGTAAATCAGGAAGCACTCGCGGAGGCCTATCCAAATAACCAATGTTCTTAGGTTTCCCACGGGAGGAAAATCCATGTGTCGTAGCTGGGATTTGAACCTTAGATGTCTAGTTAACCTCTTAGAGTGCCTAACTCTTGCACCGTAGATGATTGGTCATGAATATGAAAATCACGTCTTATTGAGGAAAAAATTAAATCTTCTCAAATGTTAGTATCTTCTTTACCTTTATATAGTATTGAAAAAAATAAGGAATATCACAAGTAACCCTTTACCCCCTTATATATTGACACATAACTCCCTAACACTCCCCTCATGTTGGTTTTAATATATTGTAGAGACCACCTTGTTATAAATATATTCAACTTTTTTGGCCGTAGAATGGCAAAGAGAGATGGGAATGATCTAGCTTGAGATGTTTGTAGAATGATGTATGTAGAAAGAGGATGAGTGATCTAGATTTAGTTTGCAAAATGACACAGAGAGATGAGGATTGATCTTGCTTAGGGTCTCAAAAATGACATACTAAGAGAGGACTAATTAGGCTTAAGTTTTTTAATGAATGATGCACACTGAGAGAATTGATCCCACTTAAAGTCTATGTGGAATGGTACATGCGGAGAAAGGACTCATCTGACTTGAGATCCACAAAATGATACATGTGGATGATATCTCACTTGATTGGCAACGATGCACGTGCATGGGGCTTTGCTAAGCATGATGGTGCGCAGAATGACACACAAAGACACAACTATCAACAATGATACGTTGAATGAAACATGCAAAAAGGTTTAGTTGGCAATGATGATGTGCGAAATGACACACATGTAGGGACATAAACAGTGAGATTATGGCGGAGGTTCCGTCATGTGCTTGATGCTTTGACGAAGGAAGCCAACACTGCACTAGTCCTGACAATTGAAATTGGTGCCACTGTGTGTTCTGACAACCAAGAGGAAGGCTCTCTAGTGTGCTTCAACATCTAAGAGGAAGGCGTTACAGAAAACCAAATATGGCCGAGCAACTCCTTGGAGGCATTGAGCGTGTATCACACTAAGCAAACCGATGGACACCACACATGATGGAGAGAATCACACGAGAATACCTTTGGTGAAGTTACAAATAATATCGACCAACTACTCTTGATGTCTGATCATGTCACCGAGGACTCGAGTGGAGTACCTTGTGCAAAGGATTAAATGCTGACATGGATAAAAAGCAGATCCTAGTGTCTTCTGAGACTTGCACAGAGGACCCCGTGTGAAGGACACTTGGAGGAGACAAAGGGCAGTACTAGTTGAAATAGTTGTTGTAGGCAACATTTACAACATGCGATGCTGAATGTGAAGAGAAGAGGAATGCAAAGCAAAGGGCTTCTCAATGGATGAAACTTGCATGGACATATGCTCGCACAATCATGCGAATGATCAATGTCAATGAGAAAGATTAAGAGACGCCTAGCCAATGGATGGAACTTGTATGAATGCATGGATGATCAATGCAGAGACAGGTTATGCAAGGGAGAGGGGCAGTAACTTTGATACCACGCTGAGAGTAAAATTAGGATTCCCTCCTCAAGAAACCCTAGGCTAGCCCTCTTTGTCTTTATATATTATTGATGAATATGAGATATTACAAATAACCTCTTACCCCTTAAGTATTGACATATAATCCCTTAATTGTTGACACACAACTTTCTAACATGTCTTTCTATATTTCCTTATCTTATCTCGTGTTTAACATTTTAACCGTTAATCTTCAGGTTATCGCAAATAGAGCAGCTGAAATTCTTGGTCATAAAAGAGGTGATAAGTTTGTGCATCCAAATGATCATGTCAATAGGTCTCAATCATCAAATGATACATTTCCAACGGTAAGTATAATTTTCTTTCAACATAAATCTCTTTTGTACTTTTGATATTTTCCCCCTTTTTTAATGAGGCTGCTAGATTCACAAAAGATATGATTATGAAAGAAAGTTTTGTTTCTTTTGATTATGCCCTCATGTTGATTTATAAACAATTTCATGTATTACTGATGCATGATCCATTAAATTTACTCTTGTAAATTTTTTGTATACTATTTGAATACAATTGCAGTTAATTCTAATGGAAGATTTGGTTTTCAGGTAATGCACATTGCTGCAGCTGTGGAAATTAATTCTTGCTTTATACCAAGCTTGAAGAAATTGCACAGCTCACTCGAATCCAAGGTCAAGATCTTTTTATCTTATTTAAATGTACTATTGAGTCTTGATATCCCTTCTCTTGCATACATATAAGTTGCAAACTATCAGATTTCTTCATATACATTTTCTTGATAGTTCTTTCTAGTTACTTGAGTTCTGTTGGTTGTGGCCAAGCACTCTTGTTAACCTCCTTTCTTTATGCTTTTCATGATATTATGTTTGAGGTCTCAGTTTTGACTGAAAACTGCTGGACTTATTTGGATTAAATTTAAAAATTTCTAGAAATTGAACCAAAAAGGTCCCAAAAGAATTGTAGTAAATATTTCTAGATTTAGAGTTCTAAAGCATGTGGTTCTACTTAATAATAACTTTTATATTTAGTAACTAATGATTTTATTACATAAATCTATACTGATATTGCACTTGTTTCGGAGGGAATTTGATGCAATTTATCTGCTTGTAGCATCTAAGGACCTTTTTTTCTTGAGTTATTCAGAAACTTAAGTGCTGTGATGTTTTAATTTAACTTTAAGCTTCATAATGATTTTTTTTTTCAGTCTCTAGAATTCAAAGATATTGTTAAGATTGGTCGAACACATACTCAAGATGCCACTCCTCTTACCCTTGGTCAGGAATTCAGTGGTTATACCACACAGGTATTTCTAGTTTCTTTTGATAATAATTATGTCTTATATTATGTATTTAATGAGTATCTTTTATGCCAGCTTTGATAATGTACCCTTAATTTGGTAGGTGAAATATGGCATTGCTCGAATAACAGATTCTCTGCCCCGCATGTATCAGGTAGTATCTCCACTAGTAACTCCACTATGACTTTGTCTTTAGTATTTTCTTGATTATGTTTTGTCATGAGCAGCTCGCCCAAGGTGGTACTGCTGTAGGTACTGGGTTAAACACCAAAAGAGGGTATGTTTTGTTCCACAGTCTAGACATTGTTGTCTTATGTGTTTAATATCAGAGTTTGGGTTTTGCTTGTGATATTTGACTGATGTTTATCTATCTCAAAGATGAAAGACGCTACAACAATTTGAACTCTTTATTATGATAAATTGTGGGCATTGGATTGGGATTTACTAACATCCTCAGAAAGAACATATGCTAACTCATGACTATAGATGACATTCCACATTTAAAATATCCTTCCCAACCCTCATCCTAGTGGTAGAATTGGTGTTTTATTGCAACAAACACGTTTGAATCTTGGTTCAATCACTTAATTGCAAACATCATGCCTAATGCCACATGCTTTTAACTCTTTATATATATATGTGTATTTTTTATGGTTATTATTTACTTAAACTGTCCATGTCTATTTGTTAACATGAGGTTGTTCATCATCAACTCACATGATTAAAATAGAAACAAAATCATATTTTATCTTTTTAATTGCAGTTCACATACTGAACGTGCTCTAGTTAATGTGGAGTTTTGATCCTTAAGCTCATAATGTGTCTTTCAACTACATAGTTTGCCTAGATGAGAGTAACATGGGAAGTGCTTCACTGTTTATATTATAGATCATCATGATTAACTCTGTGTCTTAATCTTTTAGTTAAGATCTACAGTGGAAGGTAGCATTCTACATGGTATTTGTTTTCTTTAGTTAGCACTAGGTATCCTAGCCATTCACATCGATTAATCCTGAGATGACCGGCCTGTCTCACGAAAGTTTCCACCGACTATCAGGATAAATCTGGAAGTGCTCGCAACGGACGACCCCAGTAACCCAACATCCTAGGTTTGTCATCCCACTGGAGGAAAATGCCTTGCAATGCGTCGTAGTTGGGAATCAAACCTTGGGTGCTTGGGAGATTGCATGGACGCCCTACCACTGTATGCATGGTATTTGTGAACCATGATAGCAGGGATCCATATCTTGACCATTTGTTGAGTTCAAATCAAAGCTAACAAACACTCTTCTGTCTATAGTTTGTTCTATCCGGGTTTGTCTATTTGATCTTCTCTTGCTAGTTCCAGTGATGTACTTTTGATGTTTTTTTTACATTAATTTCCATATCTAGTATGATGAGTTTTTCTGTGCATAATACTTCGGATATGTAAACATCATTTGTCTTGCATATTACTCCAGGTTTGACGTGAAAATTGCAACTGCTGTAGCTGACGAGACTAATCTACCATTTGTCACTGCAGAGAATAAGTTTGAAGCATTGGTCAGTTTTCACTAGATGTTTTTTATTATCTGTCTGGTGCAAACTGTTTCTGGGCCTACTTTATATTTTTTGCTTGCTGTACCTTTTTTGGCCCATGTTTCTTGTTGAATAATGCTATGCAGTCTAGGCATCAAGATTCAAAATTTTGAGCAGTGTCGAAGTTTTGGTCTTTGACCAAAACAATACTATTTTGGTATTGTGTTGATGTTTCGATGCATAGTGCTGATAATAAATTAAAGTTGAAGGAAGGAAATGAAACATAGGAAGGAGACATTGTATATGTCAAGTATGATTTTAAATTTTTTACCATGCGAGGCAAAATGATTGAAACATATTATTTCGGTAAATTATTGAAACTTGATACCACTCAGCACTGACAATGCTTTCTTTCTTTTCTTAATTTCTTTCCTCCTGCAACCTCCAATTCGTCATCGACACCATACATCATAGCGTCGACATGATATTGGAGGTTTCAATCAAAGATTGAAACTACGACACCAATCGAGATTTTGAACCTTGATACCGAGTGGTATCGAGTTTCGGTAATTTACCGAAACGATAGTTTCGATCGTTTTGCCCGACGCGGTATGAGATTTAAAACCCTACCACACATAGATTGTACTTCAAAGTTGAATAAGAGTTTTGGTGTTTATTGAAATATGACAGTTTCAATATCGTGTCATACCATGCTAGTATGATATTGAGATTTTTTAAAATTAATTAAAGAATCCTTTTCAAAATTACCTAAAATTATCAAATTTATAAAATTTTAATTGTCAATTCTTAATGTCCTATTATAGTCTATTTTAGAATATCAATCTCTTTTGAAGTTTTAAAATATCTATTTTAAATATCAATATTTTAAAATTTGTTTTTGATCTTTAGAAATATTAATATTTTGTGAAATATATTTTTGATCTTTAGGACTATTAATATTTTGTATAACTTATTATGTAGTTATATATATGAAGGGGAGCCTTGCAATTGTAAAGTACATGAAAGTCACGATTTTGAGTCTCAGAAATAACCTCTTACAAAGCAGGATAAGTTGCGTACAATAAACTTTTCCCGACACCTTACATTTGCGAGAGCTCCGTGCACCGGATTGTCGTTATATATATATATATATATATGTATAAAGGGATTGATAATCTAAATTAACTTTTATCAACTAATCAATTAATTGTATAAACATTAGTTAAAATTAATAATTAATAGCATACATTTAAGCTAAAGTCAATTTTACTAATTAAATCAAATTAATTTAATTATAGTTTTAATCAAATTATAAGCAATTAAACCAATTAATGATTTAATTGATTATAACCAATTAAATTAATCAACTATAATCAATTAATTCAATTAATAGTTATATTAATCAATTATAATCAATTTAATGAATGTTATATTAATTGATTATTGTAAATACTTGGGAGTTTCTACCTCAAGACTCTTGAAACCTTGATAATGTGGTTGGATTGAGGCGAGCAACAAGAGTGGCGTCGTCGGAGCAAAGGAGGTTGAAGGTAAGGAGTGAGTTGAGGTGATGGCCTAGGAGCAAGTGCTGGTTGTTCAGTGAGCAAGGGATCACATGAGTGGTTCAAGCAATAGAGCCATGAACTATGAACAGTCTTCTCTCCAAAGCTCTACCACCATTCCTCATCCACTCTACACCTCCTAATGCGAGCAACTGACACCACGTAGCTCCGTTTCTCAAGGCAGCTTTGTGTATGTTCTCAGCTCCAGTATGCACCACTCCATTAATATGAGAATTAACTAGTATCAAACATGGCATAAAAATCTCATTTGAAAATATAGGCTTTGTGGTAGCACGGGTGTTACAATAGTGATTTGCCGTGCCACCCAATGTTGTATTGTTCCCATCAAGAAACAATAAATCTCAGCCATGCCAGGTGGCATGACATGAGATTTAAATCTTGTACTTTTTTATTAGTCTTTGTCCATGTATCTGAAGGTCAACATCCTTACATCCAATTGTGATGTGATATTTTGGAACACTGGAAACCACAAAATCTGAAAGTCCATTTATAGATGTTGGAACCTCCACACGTGAATTTATCCAATAGTCAAGCTTCTGCTAGGTCCTTCAATTTCCATTGAAGAAAACCTGCTGGGTCAATAGGGCTCCACAGTCACTCCGGCACTTGACATGCCTTTGAAATTTCTCTTTTACATTTTGATGTAAGAATCAGCCAGTAAACAAAAAAATAATTTCATTTCCCATAGATATAAACAGTGGGTTGTTAATGCAATTATAAGAAATTAAAGACCAGTATGCTTAATCCTTTTTTTTTTTTTTTTCGGGGGGGGGGGATCTTAAGCCATTGATACATCACTGCCTACTATCTATATAGGTTGGCTATTTCTAACCTTATATGGCTAAATTTGATCAATCTGAACTGAACCCAATTGTAAAGCAGGTCTTTTTATGAAAGTCATCTTAAAATCTGGTCCCGTCTTGAACCCTTTGCTCCTTTGATGCAATCTTCAGTTGGATTTCAGTTCACATGTTTTTTTCCCAAGGATATTTTTTTTGCAATCTTCAGAGGTTCATATAAATTACAAGTTACAGCTAGTTGGCTATGTTATAACTTAGCTTTATCTCTTATTGTATTTGATTTGCTATTTTTTGGTGCATTAAATATGAAAAAAACTGAAAATGTGTGAATTATTGCATTATTAGCGAGCCCACCTTCTCAAGTTCTTTTGTTGCCTGTTATATCTTCCTTTTATTGTGGAGGCCTTATCAGTCCTCTTAATTGTGGTTTGTGCTGCAAGCAGGCTGCACATGATGCTTTTATTGAGACCAGTGGAGCCTTAAACACAATTTCAGCTTCTCTTATGAAGATAGCAAATGATATACGACTTCTAGGAAGGTATTTTGACTTGCACTACAGTATTGTTTTCTATATTTAAAAACATGCAATTTGGCTTTATGATCACTTTTTGTTGAACATTTTTCAGCGGTCCACGTTGTGGACTTGGTGAGCTGATCCTACCTGAAAATGAACCAGGCAGCAGTATAATGCCTGTATTTCTCTTTCCTTCATATACTTTTTAAGTTTTATTGCAATTGCTTGTAACTGCTAAGCTCATAACCATGTTGCATTCTGTCAGTCTTTCACGGTTTCACCTACATCTCAATCCCTACCTTTTCCGTTGCAGGGAAAAGTCAATCCTACTCAATGTGAAGCTCTTACAATGGTTTGTGCTCAGGTAATTTATTTCAAGTTTTTTCTTTGATCCATACGAATGTAGGAATCTGCAATAGGATATTTATATTGTCTGGTTCTATATACTTAACCTTTCAAGCTACATGAGATGTTAACTATGGGGCAGCAGCTACAAAAAAACCATCCTATAGCCCTATTGCATAGCACCTTTACTAAGCTTGTTCTATTTTGAGTTCATAATTCGGAATGGAAGAAAAATCTTTTCCTTTACTGTACGAGGACTGCAAATGTTTTTCTCATGGGATAAATAAACCAAAATCTAGAAATAAAGGTTCTAAAACTATACAAAACTAGCTGTATATTGACAATTGTACCTCAAACCACTTTCAAACATGAGTTAATTATGTTTTGATTTCTTAGAACTAGTAGAGTAGCAGTAAAGGATAGCAGGCAATGCACACCAATAACTGAGCAGAAGGATAGGAATGTAGTAAATGTAGTATGTTCCACTAAGGGGTTGACATTGCACTTGCATTTCAAAGTACAATTAGAACATGTAATTGGAAGCCAACTGCATTTTGTGAAAACTGTTTTTAGTAATTTGCATCTTAATATTTCTTGAGCTGGCAATTTGTATATTGATTGATAAAAGCATAACTGAAAGCACACCAACTATAACAAAAAAATTATGACAGTAACTAGTTTAAAATATAATGTGATATTAAATTGATTACCTCCACAACTTATTTTATTTTTTATTTTTATGCAATATATGAACATATGAACATGATAATGAATTAGATCCAATATTATTTTACTAGAACATTAAATACAACAATAATAACAACCAAGTCTTTATCTAATTAAGTGATCATCTATATGAATCCTTCTATGCCATTAGGTTTGATCCTCTACTATATTCATAATCTATATTAAAATGAATGTTTTATCGTTGTTAACTAAGTTTCTTTTGATATTTCTCTTCTTGCTTAATGTGTGTATCTATTATGGTCTCACATTGCTTAATTAAGCCATTTATTGTCGTTTATATACAAACCCATACAATCTTAAATGCATCTTCGGAAATTTTTCCTCAATGAGTGCAATCTGACTTTCTTTAATATTCTCATTTCTTATCTATCTATTCTCATATGTTCATACATCCACCTTAGCATCTTCATCTTTGCGACTCTAATTTTCTGTTTTTGTGCTTGATTCATAGTCCATTATATAACATAGCATGTCCAATCCTCATTTTTGTAAAACTTCATTTTAAACTTTAAAGGTACCTTATGATCCTAAAGAACACTTGACACCTCCATTTAATCATTCTGTTTATATCCTATGTAAAACACCTCTATGCATTCCTTTATCCTTTTTTAAAAAAAATCCTAAATACTTTAAGGTGTTAGTTACAAGTAACTCGTCATTTTTTATTTTAACAATGCCTTGTTATGTATATTACTATTAAGTTTAACTTCCATTTATTTTTCCCTTACTATAATAAGTTTTAAATCTTTTACTCCTCGCCTAGATTCGAGCTTAACATTTACTTTTTTACATGTCTCATTTATTAAAACAATGCCATTTGTAGACATGCGCTATGGTAATGTGTATTGGATGTGTCAAGTGAGATCATCCATGATTAGTGTAAATAAATATGGATTTAAAGCTTATTGTCGATGTAGCTCTACTTTTATAGGAAACGTTTTGGTCAATTCTCCTAAAGTCTTCACTATTAAATCTTTATATACATCCTTAATTAAAAAAGGTAGATCCGCTACCTTAGCGGCTCCCCTAGTGCCGGCACCACGGATATGCAGGGAGGTTCATGCAGGTACACAGGCCATAGGTACATGGCGGGGTAAACCCCAGGTCGTCAATTCCTGAGAATCGACCCTGACATCCTTAATTGATTCAGTATACCCTATCCTAACATTTTTATTTTTTAGATTTTTCCATAATTTGTACAATAGATGTTTCTCCATGATCCCGCATTGGTGGGAGCTTCGTGCACCAAACTGTCATTTTGTTTTAGACTTTTCCACATAATTTCTCTTGAAAGTCTATCATAAACTTTTTCTATGTCAATGATTATTATGGGTAAGTCTTGCCTTTTTTCTTTATACTTTTCAATTAGTTGTCGGAGTAGATGTACAACTCTTATCATCGATTATGTCGACATGAATTTAAATTGATTTACGATCAGTTTAGTCTTTTAATCATTTTTTTCTAAAATTTCATGGTAGGCTAATTAACTTAATGCCATTATAGTTTGCATAATTTTTTCTCTTTTGTTTTTATACAGGAAACTAGAGTACTTACCCTTTACTGATGAGATATTTGTTTTTGTTTTCAATATCAAGTTGAATACCTTCATAAGCCATTCAATATCTCGCTTGCTTAGAGACTTCCAAACTCGAATATCGTCCAACTGTTTTTTTATTTTGTATCTCATTTAACGCCTGTTCTATAATTTAAATTCTCCAATAAAAAATTTAAATTTATATACTCCTTTAACCTACTTAAATTTTCTAAGTTAAGTTGGCCACTTAAACATTTATTAAAAATTGATGAAAAATAATTTTCTATCTTTTTTATCTCATCACTAATATCCTATTGGTCATCTTCAATGCATTTTATTTGGGTAAGATTTCTTGTTTTGCTCTTTCTCGTTGTGGTTATTCTATGGATATTTCTTTCCCCTTATTTTGTGTCAACCTGTTGATACAAGCGTTCAAAATTTCATTCTCGCCTTCACTTGTTACTTTCTTGGCCTCTTTCATAGAATTGCATACTTTACTTTTTAAGTTTTCTTTGTTGTTACAAGTTCTTCCGTACTTTCTCTTGTATTTTCTCATTCCATCTCATATTATATTTGAATCATATTTCTCCTAATAGTTGTGCTTCTATCCTCTCTTTAAAGACTCCTTACATCCCATTTTTAAAATTTCACCACTTGATCTTAGGGGTGCTACATGTTTTCCAGTTAGCTTAAATGTTTATCTAACACTACTAACAAATATTGGGTAAATAAGTTTTTTCCTGGGATAACCTTGTAATCTTTATAATTTTTTTTATGCCTTTTCTTTACCAAAAGTAAGGCAATTTTCCACTTATTGCTCTCACTTGTGAATGTAACTAGGTGTTTCTTTCTTTTCTTGAAAGCGTATAAGTTATTATAAGTTTATATGCTATTGTAAAATCCAATATAATTTTTTCGTTTTATTTCTTATTCAAAAACCATAGCCCCCATGCACTCTATTATATTCCTTATTTCTTACTCCTATATACTTACTATTAAAATTATCTAGTTTGTCAGAATTTTTTTATACTATCTCATTTAGGTCTTCCTAAAATTTATCCTTAGTGTCTTCATCTAATTCAGCTTAAGATCATATATGCTAATTACATTAATAATTTCTTTTACTGTCAGTATCTTTCCCCTTTCTAACTACTACTAATTCATCTTTAATGAACTATGTACAATATCTATTGAATTTCTTGTTTTACCTTTTTCTTTGTATCATAATTTAAAATCTAAGTTCTTTATCATCTTTGTCTTCTCTCTTACCCATTTTATCTTATGTAATCATAAAATATTAATTCTTCTTTTAAGCATCATAGTTAATACCTCCATTGTTTTGCTAGTGAATATTCTTATATTATATGTTCCAAATATAAAAGAATCAATATTTATATAATGCTTGTTCTTATCTAACTTAGACTCTTGCATATTTAATACTCAAATTCTCAATATTCTATGTTGTAGTCGGGCCTTATAATTTATTCCTTTTAGGGAACAATCTAGTATTAGTATTATAGTTTGATGAATCTATGCATAATATTTCCCTATTTGTTTCGATTACTGATAACTTAATGCAACCCTTCTATTTTATCTGAGCTTAGAGCTGGCTATAGCTGAGATTATTTGTCATTTGAGGAGTTTAATAGAGCATCAAATAATTTTTAAAAAATATACATTAAAATAATTTTGACAGATTCATTTTTTACCATTAAAATGATTATTTAAAATTAAAATTTGATAATGAAATTGTTGATTTATATAATAATTTTGCAAAAGTTACTTCAAGTGCACCGTACCAGCTGCATATGAAAAATGGTTCTCGCAAAGTATGTTATTGGAGGAAAGCACTTGGAGCATATCTTTATCAGATACCATTGTTGAACCATAAGAGTGCTTTTTTAAATAAGCATTTTTTTTAGAAAGCAACCCGGCTCACCCTAAATGAAGTAAGTTCTCTAAAAGAAATGTTTACTTCTAAATGTTCATGGACACATTATGTGCTCAAGTGTCCTATCATGACTGATACAACAACAATAACTTAACTTTTATTCTATTAATAAGGTTGGTTATATGAATCCAATTACGCCATAGACTTGATTTACTATTATATTCTTATTTATTTTAAAATAAATATTATCCTATTTAATCGTTGCTAATAAAGTCATTGTTGGTTTCCTTTTTTTATTAATGTGGGTAGTTGTTGTGTTGTCACGTTACCTAACTAGGATATTTATTGGATGTTTAAGTAGGTCTACATCCATTGTAAACACATCTTGTGAAGTTATCTCTCAATAGATGCAATTTTAACTTTTTCTTTAATATTCTTATTTCTTATCTTGTTTATTTTCATGTGTCTGTATATCCACCATAACATTCTCATCTCTACGACTCTCATTTTTTGCTCGTGTGTTCACTTCATAGCCTAACATTCAACTCCATATAAAATAGTAGGTTTAATTGCCTATTTGTAGAATTTTCTTTTAAACTTTAGAGGTTCCTTGCAATGACAAAGAACACTAGACGCCATCTTCTATTTCAACCATCCGACTTGTATCCTATATAAAACATCTCCATCAACCCTTCCATCCTTTTGTAAAAATGATCTTTGAAACTTAGAGCTCACAAGTAACTCGACATCTCTTATTTTAACAAATATCTTGTTATGCCTAATATTACTAAACTTAAATTCAATGTATTCTTACTTTACTTTACTAATCCTAAAACCTTTTACTTCTAGCGTTTCTCTTCAAGATTTGAACTTAGGATTTACTCCTTCATAAGTTTCATTGACCAAAACAATATCATCTCTATCAAACAAAGCCATCCTATCATAAAAGGAATGCCATATGATCATTCACACTCCATGAAATAGAAAAGTGTCAATAATGCTATTAAAACAAAAAATAGGTGATTAATGGAAATCAAATAGAACAATTTCATTCTCCTTATTCTTGACAATTAATGGGTTAATCAACTAATATATCCTTCACTATAAATTTTTTGTTGACCCCATGGGTCATCCGAGTTGGTATGTGGTGGGATGCTTGCCACATGAGGTTGCGGGGTCGAAACTCGGGGCAGTCGGGGTGTAAATCCCTGGTCCCTGTGCAACTCACCCCACCTGCCACATGCTCGCTCGGATGCTGTGATTTACCTCCCTCGTGATGGCCTTG
>JBBMJZ010000126.1:4807163-4827107 GCA_037833815.1 Zingiber zerumbet
TGCGATGCTGCTAAAGTCTCCTACAAGTGCTAGTTTGTTTTAGTTTCTTTTTATTGTCGGCTTTATTTTATTACTAATTAATTCCTATACTTAGCTTGTAATAACTCTTTCGAATTATTAGTGTTTGCCTAACGAAAGTACTCAACGAGTACGGGCCTTGGAGTAGGAGTCGACACAGGCTCCGAACAAAGTAAAAAGACTTGTGTTAGCCTTGTTTCTTTTCGCATTTATTTTTCCGTTGTGTTTACTCGTTTCGAAAGTGTTAATCGATATTCACACCCCCCCCCTCTATCGAATATTACGATCGAACAGTTTTTTGTGCTCTTCTTGCCCTGTAAGACGTGTTAGTCCAATAAACCAAATAATAACCTGCAGGATAATGTTAGCACAATAATAAGTAATAATAATTAGTTCATGTCCTCTAAGGACCAGGAATTAGTCAAAGTCTCAGTTTAGGGATCTAAAATGGACTTAAACTGGACTGACGCCTACTGTCCCTCAATCGGAACGTGTCCTCACCGAGTCACTCACATTCAGTGACACTTACCTTCACTTACCAACCTACAGTCAGTTGACTAGCCTCATGACCTATAAGATCTTCCTGTTAGTTGTCAAGTCTGTAGACTCAACTGGACTTCGATAAGTTGTCAAGCCCCGTAGACCCCAGCTGGACTTCCCGCCAAATATCAGGTCGGCCCTTTGAACTATCTAGGTTTCGTACCAACTATTGGCTCCTTAAAATTAGTTGGGTTTCATCTTGGCATCAGGTTCTCTAGACCTGTCAACTCCTACATACTTAGTAAAGTAATTAGATCGCAATAACACCTAACTTAATTCACTTATCATTCATCCAAACCTAAGCTAGACTATTAGTGTAAATTGCACTAATAATCTCTCCCTTTTTGATGCAATGACAACCTGAATTAAAGTTAGGAAATGATATGTCAAACTAAAACAGGTAAATTTTATTCTCTTTATCATTTTAAGGTTTGGTTTTTTGATTGCTTATTGATTTTCTTACTTAAACTCTAATTATCTCCCTTTGATATTCATCAAACTCTAATTATCTCCCTTTGATATTCATCAAAAATGCATAGATAAATGAACCAAATTATGAAAATATAGTAAGTCTTGTAAAGTAAGCATGGAAATAATAAAACGCTTGGCAAAATAATTACAAAACTTTTCAGGGACGAGTTTAGTAAAAAAAAATCTGACTAAATTTGAAAGAAGTTTTCAAAAATTTATAACAGGTTTTGGAAAAGTTAACTTTTGCAAAATAAATTTAAAGTGTAAAGTTTTAAAGTAGCTTCCAAGTAGTTTTTAAATAACTAACTTTTTAAAATATTTGAAGCATGATTTGTAAAGTACTTTTGCAAAATACTTTTTAGAGTAGCTTTTGCAACCTTTTCAAGACCAGTTTTAAAGAATTCTAAAGATTGTCAACATTTTAAATATTGATTTGGCAACTAAATTTTACAAATTAGTTGTTAAGATAAATTTGAAAATATTTAACAAATTATCATTTCGAAATATGTTTGAAAGTGATTTCAAAAATTTCCAAAGCAAAATGATGATTTTAGAAATATTTACTTTTGTAAAATAGTTTTGAAAATATTTTCCAAAATTTTCCGTGTGTTTTTTCGAAAAGATCCTTCAAAGTATTTTTCAACCTGTATTTTTTCAAAATAGATAGTTCAAAAGAGTATAGGGATTTTGGAAAGCAAGTATCGCAAAATTAATTTTGAATGTAGAAAACTTGAGAAAACGTGGAAAACATCCGCAAGAAGGCACCTCGTGAGTAAAATCACGAACAGAGCTGAGCTCTATTTGCTGGAAAAAGTTAAAGGCTTGAAGGCGCCTTCAGCCTAATGGAAGGCATCTTCTATATGCTATGGAGGACGTCTTCAACCAACTGAAAACGCCTTCAGGCGATTAGGGCAGGATTTTTTCCCTCCCGCCCAAGGGCGCCTCTGATTGTGTCAAAGGCGCCTTCGATGGCCCAATTTTTTTTAGTTTGAATTTAAATTTGATTTTAATTTATTTTATATTTTATTTTAATTTTTATTTAATTTTCAATTTGAAGTATTTTATTTTAATTTATGCCAATTTAATTTAATTTAATTTAAATTAATTAATGCTTAGTCATCTCACTCGATCTATATTTTTAATCAGGGAATTCTATGATTTTGTGAAATGAGTTAAATTGAGTTTCAGGGTTTAATTTAACTTTGTGTTAGATTCAAATTTACTTTGAGTTCAACAAATATACATTCTTTGGATAAACTTCTACGTTGTGGTGAGTCATCTGGACATCATTAGGGTAACCACACTTTCAAAAAATTTCAAATAGTCCTATCCACTAAGCTTAGAATAAAACTTTGGTCTAACCAGTTAGGATTAGTAAAGGATAGCTTCAGTTAGTTCCACTTAATCAAATGCACCTTACCAAAGTTACTACCAAACTTTGGTAAGAATACAGGCGCAAGTTACCAACAGCTCATAAACAAAGTATTCCGGAAGCATATCGGGCGAAATATGGAGGTTTATGTTGGCTAGGGGTGAGTAAAAGTTCAGTTAAACCGAATAAACCGATCAAACCGACCGAATTTAAAAATTCGGTTCGGTTTATTCGGAAATTCAGTTTTCTTTTTCCAAAAAATCGGTTAATTCGGTTCGGGTTCGGTTTTGATTTTTTTTATTCGGTTAAACCGAATAGACCGAATAGACCGAATTTTTTAACGAAATCGGTTTTTTATACTATAGATTTTAGACCGAACCGAATTTTTATCAAGCCAAACCAAATTTGTAGAGAAAATCGGTTTGTTCGGTTTATTCGGTTCGGTTTGTTCGGTTTTATTGAAAATTCGGTTCGGTTCGGTTCGGTTTTTATCCAAATTCGGTTCGGTTCGGTTTGTTCGAAATAAAATCGGTTCGGTTCGGTTCGGTTAATTCGGTTCGGTTCGGTTCGGTTTTAACCGAATGCTCACCCCTAGCTGCCGCGCATGTTCAGCAGCACTGCGCTGTACTCCGGCGGCAGCGAACACATCACCGGAAGCTTCCGATGGCACCGGAAGCTTCGCCGAAGGCTTCCAGCGATGCCAAAAGCGTTGGGGACGCATCCAATGCCAGCATTACTAGATGCATCCCGTGACCTTTCTGGCGCAGCCGGAAGCCTCCGGGGAAGCTTCCAGTGCCACTGAAAGCTTCCAGTGCCATCGGAAGCTTCCAGCGACGAGTCCAGCACCGCCGAAAGGCGCCGGACGATTCCCATGACATCAGAAGCGTCGCAGAAGGCAAAAACGGAAAAAAAAAATTACATAACATAAATTTAAAAACTTACTGATCGTCCAGAGGAGGCGAGAGGCAGGCGAGGAGTTGAAACAACGTGTGATTGAGGATTTAGGGGTTTAAATGGTAAAAAAAAAATCGGAATTTACACGGCGCCCATGGCGCCCAACACCGCCAAGCGCTGCCCAAAGCCCGCCGCTGAGCGTGGCCTAGGCGGCTGGGTCGCCTAGGCTAGCCGCCCAGCACGTTTCCAGTGTGGGTACCGCCCGCTAAGCGCCTAGGCTGCCGCCTAAGGCGCATTTTAGAACACAGGTGAGCACACGTGTTTGGTGTGACTATTGGAGTATCATATTGATTATACCTATGGTGTAGTGTGCATACATGTCTGATGTGACTATTGGAAGTATCATGTTAATTATACTTACGTTGTAGTGTACATACGTGTCTGGTATGTACTATAGGTGTTGCTACTTACTGTATTTGTTGTTTAGTAAACACCTATTGGATCTATCCATCCTTATAGATTTAGATGTTAGATGGATCATATGCTGGATGTACTTATGTTGATTGTGTTGTTGCATTAATGATGACTGCGTCTGTATCATGATTATTTACATCATGCTCATCATTACACTATTTGCATGCTGACAATTAAGTCTTTCTATGTGGCTGAAAGAGTTGTCAGTCATATTCACTGCCCATTCAGCTACTCAGGGGTAGTGAGCTGGAGTTGGGTTCAGCTTGTTCTGTTATGCCCGCTTGTCCATTCTGAGTAGTGGTAGCTGGAGTCGTGCAGACAGTGACCCCTCGTTGTTATGTAGTTAAATGGCTACTCTGCATCCTGCCCATCTCGGCCACATTGATGTAGAGGTAGCTGGAGACGCAAGCAGTTATCACAGTCCTGCCCGCTCGGCCACACAGATGTCGTGGTAGCTGGAGTTGAGTATAGGAGTGACGCATACACATGCATATGCATATGATGCACAGTGCATCTTTTGGAGATATATTTGCATATACTTGTAATATGTTACATTTGATTAAGCTATGCTGCATATATATGCTGTCATTTATATTGCTCAGAGCAGATTTGTTTTGTTGCTAATCCCTAGTGAGTATACACATCACTATACTGTGTTAGATCCAGATTGAGTATGTGCATTTATTATGTCAATTATAATTATGTGCATTTATTATGTCATATATGATCATGTTCTTATTTCTTTATTGAGACTGTATACTTTGATCTCTATGTTTTATATTGACCATGTACTATTATGTCTATTATCCGCTGAGTCACCGGACTCGCTACCCCCATTTGTACTTTAATGTTCCTAAGGTAACATATAGATGTTGCAGAGTTGCTTGGAATATCATTTCTGCCGGTCTCACATCATATCTGAGGACGGTCTTTACTTAGTTTATGCTTTACTTGCATTTCCTTGGATTTCTTAGAGGATTCAGTATTGTAATAATTTTAACTTGAACTTGGTGTTTAGCGTTGTGGCTATCTTTACTGTTTTATGCTACTTGTTGTGTTTAAGCCATGTCAGCACGCAGTTTATCATTTTGGTTTGGGTGACCTACATTTTGTCTTCCGCTGTGTTTTTGTTATAGCTGTGTGAGCTGCTTATTATCCTGTGTGGTTGTGTATGATTCCAACTGTGTGGGTTATAGATTATTATACTTGTACAGCCGTGTGACTATGTATCCATGATTCGAATATTGTGATAAGGGGGGAGATGTTGTCCATTTGCCCGATAGGGACTCCTCCGGAGCGTGACAATACTTATTTCCCATTTTACCCCACCCGCCAACCACTATGGTGCTGCGTTTAAAGAACAAGACCATTATAGTTATGTATTTCAAAGAACATCACCACTGTGATGTTGATTAAAATACTGCATTAAATTGGTGAAATAAGAGTATCTCCCATACAAGGTTTATGAGAGGTTTGTAAAATCAAAAAAACTGAATAAAAAGCCTATAACCATTTGTAGAGGTGAGGTTTGAGGTTTTAGTTTAAGAGCAGTAGTGAAAACTCAAACCTGCTCCTTTGTCTCGAAATTGATATAATATGCACGGAACCATACAACTGCATGTTATGAATTGGATCGCAAAAAAGCTCATTTAGAATTCTAACCATTGGAGATGTTTCAATAAGTTTTCATATTGTTGATGTGATATATTGGGATCATTAAAAAAAAACTCATTTAGAACTCTAACCATTGAAGATGCCCTTAGGGGAGGTTGATGTTGATTTTTTTAGGGGAGAGAAAGAGTCAGGCAATGAAATAAGTTTCTAAGGGACTAAGAGCATCTCCAATACAAGAGTTTTTGGAAAGGTTTGTGAAGCAAAAAAAAGCTCGAACCATTATGGGCATAAGGTTTGAGATTTTTAATTTAAGAGCATTATTGAAAAATTCAAACATACGTTTTTCTCTCAAAATTAACCATGTGAGTGAGGCTAGTAATTAATTAACAATGAGGTTTAAGGTTTATTGGTTGGTTTTTTGATTGTGGAGAGAGTAGTAGGTTTTTATTTTTATGATGTGACATACTGGAAAATACAAAAAAAGCTCATTTAGGGCATCTCTAATGGTTAGAGCTCTAAATGAACTTTTTTATGATCCCAATATGTCGCATAATAATATGAAAGCTTATTGAAATATCTCTAATGATTAGAACTCTAAATGATCTTTTTGTAATCCAATTCTTAGCATGAGTTGCATGACTTCATGCATATTACATCAATTTCGTGACAAAAGTGCAAGTTTGAGTTTTCACTACTGCTCTTAAACTACAAACTTCAAATCTCATCTTTAGATTTAAGACTTTTTATTCAACTTTTTAGATTTTGCAAATCTCTCATAAGCCTTAATTAGAGATGCTCTAAGGGAGGTTGATGTTCATTTTTCAGGGGAGAGGAAGAGTCACGCAAGAAAAATATGTCGTATGCATGCAAGTTAATGCAACCTAATTAATTTAAAGGGTAAGAGCATCTCCAATCAAAAGTTTTTAAAAGGTTTATAAAATCAAAAAAGCTCAACAAAAAAGCTTGAATGACTATAGAGGTGAGGTTTGGGTTGTTCAAGAGCAGGTTTGATTCTTTTTTTTCTTGGAGGTGGATCCAATAATTAATGATAAAATAATATTGCATATTTGACCCTTTCAAAACAATTAAAAAATGAATTATTTAATTAGAATGTTTTATCTCATGAATTGTTAGTAATAATTAAGTGTCATGCCGAGACGGTCGAAACAGTCGAAACATCTCGTTCCGCTCGACTACCGGCATCGGCACGACCCCGGCACCAAACCCGCGACAGCTGCGAAGTATTGCGCGACCGCGTGGTCGCAGTGGAGGGGTTGCTCGACCCTGTAACAACAGCGGAGGGGTCGCGTGACCCTTCTGTTGCCGCCGCGAAGGCATCGTGCGACCCTGCGGTCGCTGCAGAGGGGTCTCACGGCCAACGCGGTCGAGCCGAAGGAGTCACGCAATCCCCGCGATCATGGTTGAGGGGTCGTGTAACCCTGCGGCAGCGTCGAAGATGTGTGGGCTTGCGAGTGATGTCAAATTTCAGATTTTTTTTAATTAAACTTAGGTTAGTTATTTTAATAAACTCCTACCTATGATGGAGATAATCTAAAGAGGCTTTATTAGACCCTAATAAAATTATCTAATTAATTTTATATTTCATTGTTTTAATTTAAAAATTATAATAAAATTTTTATTTATTTATTTATCTATTTCATATCTTTTCCTTTTTAAAAGATTATTTTTTATATTGTTTATTTTTTAAATATTTATGTTAAATATTTTAGTTTTTAATTAATATATTTTATATTTAAAAAATATCAAAACTATATCGGCATGGTATGATACGGTACCGAAGCCGTATCGTTCCGGTCCAGAACCGAAACCTTAATACGGGTCGAAATTTTAAACCTTGTCATTAACAATCTGTAGTCTAACTTTCAGTTGTCACAGTGGCCGATTGCTTTAATAATCTTCGTGGCAAAGAAGAAATCATTGTTAAGGGAACTACCAAAGCAAAACTTTTTCACAATGCAATTGCACAAGTTTTGGAAAAATTAATCCATTAATTCTAATATGCAGATCAATATTACAAAAATAGAACACAGAATTTTTCTAATACAACACAGATTAATGAGAGTGCACCTTGTTCACACGTATTGGCTTTCCGTAAAGTTTAATCATGTTCAAAATCTTTATAGCCTGAAAAAAAAGGGGGCCAAAAGAGAATGGAATAAAATAAATAACCAATACACACGCCAAATTGGTTCACAGAAAAATTGCAAAAGGAAAATTAAACATGAATGAAACTTTAATGAACTGACATAGTCTGCATCTTCTTCATTCCGAAACTCAATAAATCCATATCCTTGATGAAGATTTGTAACTCTATCTTTTGGAACATAGACATTAACTGCAAAACAAAATCTCAATCCAGTTTAAGGTTTCCGAGTTAAAATTGAGCAAACCAATGAATCCACATATTGACAGGAAAAAAAAACTGCTTGGGCTTTTAACTTACCGACAGGGCCTGCTTGGACAAACAACTCCCACAGTAACTCCTCACCGACCTACAAAGTTGGCAGCAGCCATCAGAGTACTACAGATCAAAGATAACCAAGCCAATAGATAGGAAAAGCTCAAGGTTTATTAGTGATTGAATCAAAATAGCCAACCAAAAAACCTAGTTCCAGAAGCAGGAAGTCATAAAACCTATGTGCTGGAATCAAGGCTGTGAAATCAAAAAACAAAGAAAAAGGGGGTAAAAAGGACGGAAAAAAAAAAGCAGTAGAGCACCTGAGGGTCAAGGTTGCCAACATATGTGGTAGCCTCTTGGTTCCTCTCTGCGGCGTGCTGACCGAGGAGGTTGGCTCCGACTCCGGGGGTGATTCTAGTGGTCATCTCCCCCGCACCTTAGCGCCCCTTAGAGGGAGAAAGGAGACCAGGAATGTATCGGCGAGGGCAAAAACGGAAGTCCGGCGGCGCCTGAGATTTCTGGGATACTCCGGTGAAGATCGCCTTTTCCGCTTGCAGTCGGCTGAAGGATGAAATGTACCGGGCCGGGTTGGGCTGCTGGGGATGATGTCTTCTGGGCTAATAAACAAATTGAGCATTTTACTTTTTTTAAATAATAATAATAATGCATATTATTAAAAAAAAAAACATATATACTACCCACCCGTCTAAAATTTAATACTCAAAATATCATTTTGTGTTCTATCTAGTGTAACTTTAAATAATATTATAATATTATTTTGAGACGACTTTAACTTAAAGTGTTGCAAAATGTAGATATGTTCTAAGAGCATGAACAAATTGGATCAAAACTGATTACTTCGAAACAGCTTCGGTTAAGTCCTGTAATGGATAAGTGGATCGGATAATGATGGTCAAGGCGGGCTTTGAGGTTTGTCAATGGGACGATAGCCCAGGGCCCTTAATTTTAATTTTTAGGAGTCGTAAATGTGACATATATATATAATATATATTATATAAAATTAAATTATTTTATTAAACTTACCAAATATATTTTATTGGAGTGTTCTAATCAAGGTTAAAAAAATATATTTTATTAGATTATTTTAATAAAAATGAAAAATATATATTTATTACTAAAATTTAAGAAAAAAAATGTGAACAATCTTTTTTCCTTTCCAAGGCGTAGTGAATACTAAACACTTTTTGAACCTGTGGCCACCATGAGCAAATGATTTTGATAATTCGATGTGTGGATATGTTAGTTTGTCCTATAAAGGTAAATGAATATTTTATAAAGTTTTTGAAAGAGGATGATATATCTAGGTTAGGACTTTTTAATAAATTATAATCTGTTTTAGAAATCTTTGAACTTAATATTGATAATGTGAGGAGGTAAAGTTATGATAATAGTTCTAATATGAAAGGTAAAAATCAAGGTGTACTAAAGATATTTCTTGAAACAAATCCAATAGTATTTTATATGTCATGTACTTGTCATTTTCTTAATTTAATAATTTGTAATATGACAAATTCTCGTGTTAAGGTTGTGTCATTTTTTAGAATTGTGAGTGCATGTATACTTTATTTGCTAGTTCTACAAAAAGGTAGAAGGATTTTACAAGATCATATTCATCAATTAACTCTAAAGTCATTGTCAACAACAAGATGAGAAAGAAATATTAATAGTATCACAACCATAATAACTTAGTCAAATGAGATAAGAGAAGCTTCATATGAATTATCAAAAGTTAGTGAAGATGTTAAGACTAGGAGGGAGGTTGAATCTTTAGTAACACATGAATTTAAAAGTTTTGAATTTTTGTTGGACATGACTATATGACATAACATTTTGAAAAAATTGAATTAATTAGTAAAAAGTTACAATCTAAATATATGCAAATTGACATTGCAACAAAGATTTTGAGAAGATTGATTTCTTATTTTGAAAGATATAAGGAGGAAGGTTCCAATAGCATATGACATTAGTCAAAGAGATTGTATTTAAAATAGAAATTGATCCTATTTTTCCTCAGAAATATATAACTCATAGAAAGAAACAATTTGATGAAAATTACCATGAAGAGATTTCACAATTTGCTGAGGAATTATTTAGGATTAATTATTTTTTTTGTTGTCATTAATATTGTTATTTCATCTTTAAAAAGTATATTTGAACAATTGAAAATCTTTAAAAATATTTTTGGTTTTCTGTTCAATCTTAAAAAGTTACTTTCAATTGATGATAATAGATTGTATGAGTGTTGAGATAATCTTTAAGTTGCTCTAAAATATAATGACAAGTCTGATATTGATACCGATGATTTATTTTTTGAATTGCAAGTGCTACAAATGTATTTATCAATAGAAACAAAGTTAGCTTTTGAAGTTCTTGAGTTTGTAAAAGTCTTATATTATTTTCCTAATATCTCCATTGCTTATAGAGTTTTGTTAACTGTACAAGTTACTATAGCACAGCAGAAAGAAGTTTTCCTAAACTAAAATTGATAAAATTGCACTTATGTTCAATTATGTCTCATGAAAGATTAAATGACTTGGTAATTTTATGTATTGAAAATGAGGTGTTAGAAAACTAGATTTTAAAAAACTTATTAATGATGTTGCTTCTCAAAATGCTAGAAAATCTAGATTTTTTCAATGATTATTTGATACTTGTATATATTTTTTTTTTGTATTTGTAGGTTTGCACTTTTTGGAGATGCTTGGGAAATATATTTTATATGGTATTGCACTTTTTAGAGAATCTTGAGAAATATATTTTGTATGAAGTTTATCATATTTTAAATAAAATATATTATTTTTTAAATTTTTCTATTAAACTCTATTTAAATTGTATGTTAGTAAAAAAAGTCCTATAGGGTTTTTTTTTCTCTTTTTGCCAAGGGCCCCCAAAAGTCCAGGTCGACCCTGATTATTGTATATTAGTAGTCAAGGGTTAAAATTTGACAAGAAATTTTATCACTTTTACAGATCTTGTTCATATGTTTATCAATTTAGATTCCTGTTGAACTCCCTCTCAATAATATGGAACAGTAGTGAAGGGCCATTAATGTGACAATACCATATTTTTTTATTACAAATATTTAAAGATAGAAAATGATGATAATTTTTAAAAGAGGACTTCTTGTAAAATTAAAGACACCCTTTGATTTGTGTAAAATTTAAAAACAATTCAAATTTATTAAATTTATTTTACATTCTATATCAACAAATTTGTCAAAACACCCCTTTATAATTGAAAATGATGAAAACTAAATACCCTTTATTCTTAAAAAAAAAAGCTTCTCATAGAACATGCGTGCAAGATATTGTTAGATTTTTTAATGATAAAATAAGAAATTTAAAGAATTTAGTTGCTTAATATAATTAAAATCTTTAATTGAAAAGGAACAAACTCATTTATAAATCAACTTACAATTTAAAACTTAGAACCAAGTTGCTAGTCGTGTTGTGTGGTTCATAGATTAGAATTGTAAAATACAAGCAAAAAAATCATTTAATCATCATTTTTAAAAAAAAAAAACTAAAAGAATTGGACAGCTCTTACAAAATTGGTTGGGTTTTATCCGTTAGAAAATTAATTTTGATGATCAATCAATTAAATAAGGATAAGATAATTATTTCATAAGTAAATCGTCATAAACTAATTTCTCGAGAAAAATTAATATCTAATGAAGGATTAGTCTAGTATAATTGG
This sequence comes from Zingiber zerumbet, assembly GCA_037833815.1. Taxonomy (NCBI): domain Eukaryota; kingdom Viridiplantae; phylum Streptophyta; class Magnoliopsida; order Zingiberales; family Zingiberaceae; genus Zingiber; species Zingiber zerumbet. Next base: position 4,818,683 of record JBBMJZ010000126.1, read on the forward strand.
ATGAACGTTACTTGTGTGATTACATAAATGCTAACTCGTATGCATGAATGTCAATTTATGTGGAACCATTGAGAGACGTGAAATTAAAATTAATTTGATTGATTAAAAAATTAATTATTATTATGATATTAATTAATTGATTAATTAATATTTATAATAGATTAAGTAAATAATTAATTAGATTAATAAATTGAATTAATTAATGATAATTGATTATAGTTTAAGTGAAAAGGCACATCCCGTATCTTTTTACCTATTGGAAAAATCTTACACTTCTTGGGAGTAACTCTTCATCTGTATAAAAGAATAATTATTCCTTTAAGTTAGGTTTATTGTGATCTAACGGGTTAACTAAGCATACAGGAAAAATTCAGATAGGTCGACGGGCTGACCGGATATCTCGTAAGAAATTCAGCTAGGTCGACGGGCTGACTGGATAGTTGGCACGAAGTCGAGCTAGGTTAACGGGTCCACCGGATAGCTGGCACAAAGTCCAGACAGGTCGACGGGCTGACCGGATGTCTGGCACAAAGTCCAGATAGGTCAACTGATTGACCGGATGTCTGACAAAGCGGTAAGTTATGGTAAATCACTGGAGGGAAGTGACTTGGTGAGGACGCGTTCCCCGCTGGAAGGAACAGTAGGTGTTGATCCAACTTAGATTCATTTCAGAAATCTAAGTTGAGATCTTGATTAGATTCTGGTTTCGAGGAAATATAATCTAATTACTATTCTACTTGTTATATATTATGCAAACTTTGTTTTGTAGGATAGAATAATTTTTATTTGCCTTGGACTAACTTTTTTGTGCAAGAAAATGTGGTCCGGGCGCCCGAATGCCCAAGGGTTATCTGCTCACTAGCTTGGAGCACGATGATTGGTTGACCAACGTCACGATCCAGACACCAAGAAGGGATCAAGGCACCCGGAACTGCTTATATAAGCGGCCTTACACCATGAGCAAAACATAACTTTCTTCTACAATTGTCTTCTTATGCACTGCTCCAAAGACGCTTCGACGACGTTGTGAAACCTCTCCAACTACCTGCAATTCTTATTTTTATTTCCCCTGTTGTCAGTAATTTTATACTATAGTTCTGTACTTATCGTGTAACTCTTTTTGCGAACTATTAGTAGATTATCCAACAAAAGCACTCAACGAGTGTGGACCTTGAAGTAGGAGTCGACAAAGGCTCCGAACTAAGTAAAACTTGGTTTGTTAGCATTGTTCTTATTTTTCTCTTCCGTTGCATACTCGATTTAATTCTCGATATTCTTCGATCACTATTCACCCCCTCCCCCTCTAGTGTTCTTTTCGATCTAACAAGTGGTCAGTGGCGGATCCACGAATTTAATCATGAAGGGGCGGTTGTGATCTCAACGCGGCGATTTTTTTTAAATAGTTAATAAATTTTATGTAATTAAAAAAATATTTTTTAAATAACTTGGCATACAGAAGAAAAAGGTACAATATTATGAAAAAATTCGTACAATAATATTAAAATATTAAAGTAGTCTACTAATGAATACGTGACAATTGCATTCTTCGAGACTCCATGTTCTGAAAACGCTGTAAAATTAGCTCATTGTTGATAGTATTAAAAACAACTTTCTCGATATAGACTACCAAACTGTCATTCATCCATTAAAAACATCTTACTGAAAACGCTGTATCTTGATCATCTATTAAGAAACGGTCAAAAAATATATAAATAAAATAAAATAAAATCCACTTACCTGAAGGCTGAAGCTACGGCAGCGCCGCTTCACTCGACAGAGAGAAAAAAAAGCCTTTCGGCAAGGGCGCAGGGCTTTGCCGCTTTGGTCGGTACTCGACAGAGAGAAAAAAAAAGCCTTTGGCATGGGCGCAGGGCTTGGCCGCTTTGGTTGGCAGACTCGGCAGAGAGCAAAACAAAGGGCACAATTAAAATAAAAAAAATAAATCTAATTTATATATGGAATAATGGAAACAAAGGGCAAAACAAAAGGCAAGATTAAAACAAAGGGCAAGATTTTTATGAGCTAGGAAAGCAAAAACAGAGGAGAGAGAGCAATACAAATAAAAATAAATAAATCTAATTTATATATGGAACAATAGAAACGTGATTACGTGGCTCAAAATTAAAAAAAAAATGAACTTAGTCTTCGAGACTTTGGCGCTTCATTTTCTCCGCCGTGTTTTTTCTCCGGCGGCTTCGAGTCCTACGATTGCCTGGGATTGTGAAGAGTTTACAGCTCCGATTTTTTTTTCCCACTGACGAGGGGGCGCAGTCCCCCCCTAGATCATAAAAAAAAATGATAATTCCAGTTAACCCCATTGACTATCTCTGAGGTGACCGGCCCGATCTCACGGAAGTTTTCCACCGGCCACAGGATAAATCAGGAAGCGCACGCGGCGGCCAGCTCAGAAGCCCAGTATCCTTTGATTACGACCCCCATTTGGAGGAAAAATTCCTACAAATACGCTGTAGCTGGGGTTCGAACCACGGATATCTAGGAGACAACCTGAATATCCTACCATGACATCATGGCCTGGGGGACGGCTAAAGCCCAAATAAGCAATTTGATCGTAGCAAGGCCGACCCTAACTTTTGGAGGCCCTTGGGCGAAAAGAGTAAAGTGATCTCTAATAGAAAAACTTAAAAATCGATATATTTTATTTAAAATATGGTAAACTCCATACAAAATTTATTTTTCAAGATTTTTCAAAAAGTGCAACACCTACAAAATATGTTTCCTAAGTTTCTCCAAAAAATGTAATACCTACAAATAAAAAAAAATAAGTATGAAATAATCATTGAAAAAAATCAAATATCTTCGAACATTTTAAGAAAGTAAAATTATTAATAAGGTCTTTAAAATCAAGTTTTTATAACACCTCATTCTCGATACATAAAATTGTCAAGTCATTTACATTCAAATCATTGTCATCATTTTCTCTCAATTCTTCCTACTCATTCATTGCATGATTATTATCATCATTTTCTCTCAATTCTTTCAGCTTATTGATTGCATGAGTATTTAATTTTTCTTGATTACTCGATTGCTGCTCATTTGTTGCATGACTATTTAGTTCTTCTTGACTTTCTTCTTACAATTTATTTATTTGAATCTTTAATTGAAGAGCTAGTTTTAAAAAACTTACGAAAACACCTTTGTGAATTTTAATAATTTGTTCCACTCTTTTTCTTTTGTTTCTTTTCTAACTCCAAGATTGATATTTTTTTTTAGAAACATGTTTGTATTATAAATTTCAAGTGTAAAAATAAAACACACAAACCAGTAACAAAGCTAACAATGAAACAAACACAAGCAATAAAAATAAGAATCAAAGAACAATAAAGTCTGATTTGTGCTTGCAGCAATCGATACAATTTATTCTTTGATGATTAAAATTGGGATGATTTATTTGAACTCTTTTAAATCTGTAAGAAAAATCATAAAATATTGACTTCAATACAATATTAAAAATTAATATTGAATATTGACAATAAGAAAAAATATAGATAAGTAGGTAAGTTACGTTGTAAGTTTATATATTAATGAATGATGATGTTGATGAAATTAAAATTAGTAAACTTTTCTAATTTAATTATAAGAGATTTAAATGAGAAGAAAGGAGGAAATTAGCGTTCAAGATTTATGCTTTACTCTTTAGAATCTTATGACTTTTGCAAATAAATTAATGAAGAAAGAATTGTACAAGAAATAATATATTTTTTAGGTTTATATTAAAACAATCTAAGTATATATAATATATATTATATATGCATGCCAAATTTGGGGGCCCCTAAAAATCGGGGGCCCTTTGCCATCGCCCCCGGTGACATGCCTCAGGGCCGGCCCTGGGTACCACATCTAAATGGTCAATATTCATAAGTTTGTCACTCTCTAATTTTTTTTAACAGTACATCGCTTTTGAAAAACGAACCTTAGATATTAGATTAACAATTAGAAAGCTTTAACCACCGTACCACAACCCCGGGGTAATAATTTTCACTCCTTATAGCAAACGATAATTATATTCCTTTTAAATACCCTTCCCAGTCCGTCTTTAAATTATATAATGGGAGATAAATCACGAAGTCAATTTATAACCGACTACTAAATTAATTAGGAGATGAGAAGATTTTTTTTAAGACATGTCCGTCAAAGATTGATCTCTTATTTATTATAATAAATTTATCATCCTCTAACTAATTGAATAGTCCAAGACTTATAATTGTTACTTATATGGTAAAAAAAGTGATTTGTTCGTCCACACCTCTACTAATCCGTTTCTAGGTTAACACGAAAGACTATTAATCATTAGTGAAGTAGCCAAAGCATGAGAGAGACATGCTCGAATGTGCCGAGTTTCGATCCTATGACCTAATATGGTAATATCCGCCTCAACCATCGCACAAGCGCAAGGGACTATATAATTGTCACTTATAAAAAATAATAATCTCAGTTAACTTCATTGATTATCCTTGGGATAATCAGCCCGACCCTATGAAAGTTTTTCACTGACCACTAGTTAAATCGGGAAGCGCACGTGACGACCAATCAGAACATTTTTTTTAATTCACGGTGGTAAATATAAGAATAAACTTGGAGTCGGCACCCGTACCAACGTGAGAGCAAATTTAATTATTCGATATTTATAGGAGTTCCATGAAAAATGTTGGTTTTCATCCAACTGTTTTTTAGTGATAATAAATCCGAATTAACCCATAAATCGGCTACGGGTGGTGGGTCGTCTCGTCCAGCGAGCGAAACCCTTCGCTTTTTACTCTGCGCCTTCGTCGACGGCCGGCGATGATCATGGCGGTGGAGATGGCGACCATGGCAGCGGAAATTGGACTCTCCGTTCTGTCTTCCGGTTCCCCCTCTGCTTCGTGGCTACCATTCCGGTCAGCCTCCTCTGGCGGCTGATTCCCGGGGTGCGCACGCGCCGCCTCAACGCCGCGCTCTCTGGGGCAGTCCTCTCGTACCTCTCGTTCGGAGCCTCCTCCAACATCCACTTTTTCATCCCGATGGCCATGGGGTACTCCTTTATGCTCCTCTTCCGGCATACGCCGGCGTCATCACTTTCTTCTCCGGCTTCGCTTACCTCATCTGATGGTTAGCCCTCGAACCGAATGGTTCCAGATACGTTCTCAATTTTACTTCAGGATCTGTTGTTTTCCTTTTACCGATGGAAATTTGAATGATTGGGGAATTTGAGGTGGAAATTTGAATGATTGGGGAATTTGAGGTGGAAATTTGATTTCACGAAAGGTCTCTTCTAAACAATCTTCTAGAAAGGATAAAAAAAACTATTTTCCTTGTTGTTCTTGGCATCGCACTGAATGTAATGATCCGAATTATTAATTTACGATCTGTTTTTATTTTGAGGATGTTAATTTTTTTCTCATTTCCGCTACAGCCATGTATATTCTATGAGTGGCGATGCGTGGAAGGAAGGAGGGATAGGGATTGATGTAACTGGTAACGATTTCTTATTTGAATTTAGTTTGGCGCTTCACGTATCAAATTAGTTATATGAGTACTATTTTACGCTATAATGAGTTGCCTTTTAAATTCAAATTAAATACTACATTTCTCTATAAAGTATTGATTTTTATCTTAAGACATCTTGTTTTTCGGTTTGATATTTCTTCTTTATGCTCCAGAAAACTCTGTAAGTGCTGAACCATACTCATTTCATTGCCTTTTGCTTTAAAAAATGAAGGAAAACGTGCATCTTTGGCTAACATTCATTGGGAATTCTATCGGCCTTGAAAATAAATGTGTCCCTTAGTGAAGATAGTCTCTTTTTGGAAATAGATATTAATCTCGCTTTGGAAATAGATATACTCTTCAGCTATTTTAATGAAGGTGGTAAGAAGTAAAAATTATTAACTTTTCTGATATTGGTTGTTTGTGTTTTATGCCAATTCAAATAATATACACAACAATAAGCCATAAGTAACTGATTTACGATAATTTACCATTTGATTGGAGACGAACAGTGGGGGGTAAGGAGCCAATAATATATGAAACTTAATTTATGTAAGACCCATATGTGGAACCTTTATACTAATAAACTAAATCTTTCATGCAACAGCAGTTGCCGACAGTGCCTTTGACTTTGGGCTTAATATGGCTACTTTATCAATGACAAATGCAAGAATATCTAACATCTTAGAAGTTAGCTTTTATGTTGCTTTTTATCCTCTTGAAATATTGTAATACTGATCAAAGAGCTTTCTATCTCTGGAAGTATACTTTGGAGTTTGGTGATTCCTTCTTGGAAGCATACAAAATTTACAGCACATGCAACAATAATTGCTCGACCACTATGTTCATGTGTCTGTTTGCCCTTCTCCTCGTTTTCATTTGGAATAAATGGTGTAGCATTTTTTTGCTAAAAATAAATTTGTTAGTATCGATAACTATATCACTATATTAACTGCGTTTTCTTATTATACAGAGATATTGTCATCACGCCGTTACTATGCTAGTTATTCTAAACAAAAGTCTGAAACTCACCAACTTAGTTATATACCATCCTAAGTCAAGATTTCGTAGAGAGGTCAGTTGTTACCGTCCATAGTCATTTTAGGCAGTCAACATGCTTTCTTGCCTGCATAGGCAAATATGTAATAAAAACCTGAGCTATTGGTGCAATGTTAGATTAACACAAGAACTCTAAACCAAGCATCACAGTATCTGGCAGTTTTACATTTTGTCAACTGAATGTGATTTCATGTGGTTAGTATCATGATCAATTTGCAAATGCTTAGTGAAATAGTTTCAGGTAGAAAACTCAACTGGGTTTACATGTCTCATCTTCTTCAGAGAAAATTCCAGGATACACAAAAGCAAATTAGCATTTACATGAATATAATACCAAAATTTTTTATCTTCTTATCAGTCAACAAGGAAATGCCATTGATATGCTTAAGGTATAATTAGGGTTGTAAACGAGACGAGCTCGAGCTCGCTTGAGCCTGTAGAGCTGAGCTTGAGCTTGAGCTTGAATTTTTTAATTATTTTTAATAAATAAATTAATATATTATATATTATAAAAATATATATTATACTGGCTCATTTGGCTCGACGAACCACCGAGCCAGTAATAATTAGGCTCGAGGTCGGCTCGATTTCTAATCAAGCCGGCTTGAGGTCGGCTCGATTTCTAATCAAGCCAGCTTTAGCTTGGTCAACTTTGACTTCGAGTCGAGTTTTGACCGAGCCGCTTGCAAGTGGCTTGTCTCAATTACACCCCTACATATAATTAGGATAAAAATAGAAAAGAAGGAAATAGGACGAGAAAGGAAATAAAGATGGAAGGATGGCCCATTTTCCTCGTTAGAATGTACCCACTCCCTTAGCTCTTCATGCTCAACCTCCTTAGGAACCCTAGTCTCTTCACTATCCACCTTTTCTAGTCTTGGTATTGGTAAAGACAACTTTCTCTGTAATGGATGTATGAAGATGTTGAAATACCATCTTTAACATTATGTGTAATACCGGAAGCATTGATACATGCTTCTCTTTCTTCTTCTCAATTATATTCAATTCTACTTGGGGCATGGAATTATGATATCATGGTTACTAAGTTCTTAGTCATCTTAATCAGTGTTGTAAATGGCGGCAGGCGGTGGCGGGGTGGTCAGTGACCGCCTACCGTCTCGTCCGCTTATGCGGTGCCTAGGCAATGCCCAAGCGGTTTAATATTTTTTACTTTTTTTTTATACATAATATTATAAATAATTATTATTCTTGATAGTATTTACTTCTAATCAAATATATTAATTAAAACTTAAATATTTAATCTAAATGTTTTAAAAATACAATTATATATATATAAGGGCAACCCAGTGCACGAAGCTCCTGCTATGTGGGGTCCTGGGAAAGGATCCATTGTACGCAGCCTTACCTTGCTTTTTACAAGAGGCTATTTCAAGGATTCGAATCCATGACCTTTTGGTTATAAAGCAACAACTCTACCGTTGCGCCAAAGCTCCCCTTCATATATATATATATATATATATATATATTAGATTAATAGGATAATTTTATTATATTTTAATTACGTCTATTTAAATTATCTTAATCATAGTTAGGATTAAAATCGTTAACATAAAGTAATTTAATTAAATCCTAACTTACAACTTACTCGCATACTTTGTTTCAGTTGGACGACGAGTTTGACACATTGTCAGGACCGCGTGAAAAGTTCGAAAGTGTCACTGCCTGAGCAAAGTGTTGAGACCTATCGTTGGGCCCGAGTGATGCTTCTAGGCCTGTCTCGTCAAGCTTGGGCGACATGTCCAGGCTTGCACGACGTGTTTAGACATGTCGCAGGGCCAAATGCCACGTCCGAGCTCGCGCGACGCATCCGAACTCATCGTCGGGCCCAAGCCATGCATCCGGACGTGTCACAGTGGCGAAA